>JACEEZ010017937.1:210537-269474 GCA_016584305.1 Chionoecetes opilio
AAAAATTCTTATGATATTCCTCCGCAGTTTTTGACCTTCCATGCCTTCATGGGTCCAAAAGTGACCGCCCCATCTCCTTCGGGACCATCCAAGTGCACTGTTCTCCTGACACCCGTTGTACGGGGCCATGACTTACCCGGTACAGTTTTGAGTAGATTTCTTGCCGTATATCAAATTTATTGAGTTGTCCTGCCTGCGGTTTTGACGGCTGGGCCTGAGCAGCAACTACTCTCTCTACCTCCGACACCTCCTGATGCCCGGTTTCCCGATACGTGATGGCTCCTGGGCAACGAAAAATTCTTCTTTCTTCCTCCACATTTTTTTCCGTCCTGCCCAGGTGCCAATACTGTACATTGCCCAATTCTGCCGCCACATCAATCTGATTCGTCCTCCCTGCAGTTTGCCCTGTGCCGCAAGCGTAAGCAATTTTTATCGTTTTTCTCGCAAAACCGTCAGTGCTGATGTTGCAGGTTATTGACCTGCCGCCGTGCGCGGGCGGAAGAATATTCACTCACTTCTTCCACCTCCGTCTTTGTTCGGGCCCTGACCACCCGCAGTTTGAGTAGAATTTTTTGCCCGCAAAAAAAATTCCAGATGCACCGTCCGCAGGTTTTACCTTGCAGTCTTCCCATGGGCCCAAAACCAGTACCGTTATCAAATCCTGCCAACAAAATTCTTTCCATCGGTCGGTCCCCAGGTAATTAGTCGATGCCTTTGAGTAGCAAAACTAGTCCTATACTTCCCTCGACAGCTTCCTGCTGGTTTTCAGTGACATACGACGCCCTGTGCAGCGGGAGTTTATTCTGTCTTATTCCGAGTACCGTCCGTGATGGCGGTGATTGTACCTCCACAGTTGCGGGTGCGGCAAACAGATTGTCTATCTCCCCACGTCTTTAACTGGCCGGGCCCAACCCGTACAAGTCTTATAACTTCCGCCAACAAATCTAGTGATTCCTGCTTGCCTGTAGCCAAAGTTCAAACTATCTTCCTCACTCCTCAAGCCGTCATGCTATTGTCCGACAATGCGGCCTGGTGGCAGAAGCTTCCATTTTCCACGCTCTAGTAGTGTTCCACATTCTCGCGCGGGCAGAATCAAGATGCCTAGTCCTCTTACACTAGTCTTTCATACTGGCCCGGCCCCAGACCCCCGTCAGTTTGAGTAGATTTCTTTCCGCTAACAAAAAATTCTTCATGATCACCTCCCGCAGGTTTTTGACCTTCGCATGCCTTCAAGGGTAGCCAAACTAAGTCACTCACTCAATCCTCCGAACCAGCCCGTCAGCACTGCTGTTGGTTCCCGTACAATAGCGAGGCCTTGTGGCACGGAGAAGCTGATTTTCATTCTCGTCATTTTTATCCGCTAGCCGTCGGTGATGTCGGTTATAGTGAGAGTGTACTGCCGCACAGTTCGTCTGGCCGGGCGGGCAGAATCAAGATGCCCTAGTCTCATCTTACCACTCACGTCTTTCCATACTGGCCCGGGCCCCAACCACCCGGTACAGTTTGAGTAGATTTCTTTGCCGCTAAACAAAATTCTTTCATGATCATCCTCTCGCAGGTTTTGACCTGCGCATTGCCTTCATAGGGTAGCCAAAACTAAGTCCTCTCACTCAACTCCTCCGAACCACCCGTCCAGCCTGCTGAGTTGTTCCCTGACAATAGCGAGGCCTGTGTGAGCAGCGAGAGAAGCTGATTTTTCATTCCGTCATTTTTATTCCGACGTGAAGCCGTCGTGATTGCGGTTATAGTGAGAGTTGTCCTGCCGCACAGTTCGTCTGGCGGCGGCAAATCAGATGCCCTAGTCTCATCTTACCACTCCGTCTTTCCATACTGGCCCGGGCCCCAGACCCCCGGTACAAGTTTAGTGAATTCTTTGCCGCTAAACAAAAAATTCTTTCATATCATCCTCCCGCAGGTTTTTGACCTGTCGCATGCCTTCATAGGGTAGCCAAAACTAAGTCACTCTCACTCAACTCCTCCGAACCAGCCCGACCAGCACTGCTGAGTTGGTTCCCGTGACAATAGCGAGGGCCTGTGTGCAGCAGCAGACGAGAAGCTGATTTTTTCATTTCTCGTTCATTTTTTATTCCGACGTGAAGCCGTCGGGATGTGCCGTGTCTATAGTGAGAGTGTACCTGCCGCCACAGTTCGTCTTGCCGGTGCGGGCAGAATCAAGATGCCCTAGTCTCATCTTACCACTCCAACGGTATTTCCATAATGGCACGGCCCCAGACACCCGGGTACAAGTTTGAGAGAATTCTTTGCCGCTACAACAAAAATTCTGCATGATCATCCTCCCGCAGGTTTTTGACCTGTCGCATGCTTCATAGGGTAGCAAAAACTAAGTCACTCGCACTCCACTCCTCCGAACCAGCCCGGACAGCGCTGCTGGGTTGGTTCCGTGACCAATAGCGAGTGCCTGTGTGAGACAGCGAGAGAAGTGAGTTTCATTCTCGTCATTTTTAATTCCGACGTGAAGCCGTCGGCTGATCGTGGCGGTTTATAGGGAGAGTTGTACCTGCCGCAACAGTTCGTCTGCCGGGCGGGCAGAATCAAGTTGCCTAGTCTCATCTTACCACTCACGTCTTCCATAATGGCCCGGCCCCAGGACCACCCGGTACAAACGTTTGAGTAGAATTTCTTGCCGCATAAACAAAAAATTCTTTCATGATCATCCTCCCCGAGGTTTTGACCTGTCGCATTGCCTCATAGGGTAGACAAAACTAAGTCACTCTCACTCAACTCCTCGAACCAGCCGACCAGCGCTGCTAGCGGTTGGTTCCGTGACAATAGCGAGGGCCTGCTGTGAGCAGCGAGAGAAAGTGATTTTCATTCTCGTCATTTTTATTCCGACGTGAAGCCGTCGGTGATGTGCGTGTTATAGTGAGAGTTGTACCTGCCGCAACAGTTCGTCTGGCCGGGGCGGGCAGAATCAAGATGCCCTAGTATCATCTTACCCCTCACGTCTTTCCATACTGGCACGGGCCCCAGAAACACCCGGTACAAGTTTGAGTAGAATTTCTTGCGCTAAACAAAAAAATTTCTTTCATGATCTCCTCCCGCAGGTTTTTGACCTGTCGCATGCCTTCATAGGGTCGCAAAACTAAGTCACTCTCACTAACTCCTAAGAACCAGCCAGTCCAGCACGCTGAGTTGGTTCCCGTGACAATAGCGAGGGCCATGTGTGAGCAGCGAAGAGAAGAGATTTTTCATTCTCGTCAATTTTATTTACGGACGTGAAAGCCGTCGGGAGTGCGTGTTATAGTGGAGAGTTGTACTGGCGCCAACAGTTCGTTGGCCGGGCGGGCAGAATCAAGTGCCTAGTTTCATCTGTACCACTCACGTCTTTCCATCACTCGGCCGGGCCCCAGACCAAACGGTCAAGTTGAGTGAATTTTCTTTGCCCGCTAAACAAAAAATTTTTCATGATCACCTCCCGCAGGTGTTTGACCTGTCGCCGAGCCTTCATTAGGGATAGCCAAAACTAAGTCACTCTCACTCACACTCCTCCGAACCAGCCCGTCACAGCACTGCTGAGTTGGTTCCCGTGACGATAGCCGAGGGCCTGTGTGAGCAGCGAGAGAAGCTGATTTTCACATTTTCGCATTTTATTCCGTACGGTGAAGCCGTCTGTGATGTGCGTGTTATAGTGAGGGAGTTGTACCTGCCGCCACGGTTGTCTGGCCGGGGGGCAGAATCAAGGATGCCTAGTTCTCAATCTTACCACTCACGTCTCTTTCCATACTGGGCCGGGCCCCAGCCCCCCAGGACCACCGGTACAAGTTTGAGTAGATTTACTTGCCGTCTAAACAAAAAATTCTTTCATGATCTCCTCCCGCAGGTTTTGACCTGTCGCATGCCTTCATAGGGTAGCCCAAAAACAAGTCACTCTCAATCACACTCCGCCGAACCAGCCGTCCCGCAATGCTGAGTGGTTCCCGTGACATAGCGAGGGCTTTGTGGGAGCAGCGAGAGATAGCTGGGGTTGTTGATTTTTCATTATCGCTCATTTTTTATTCCGAGTGAAGCCGTCGGTGATGTGACGTGTTATAGTGAGAGTTGTTACCTGCAGCCCAGTTCGTCTGGCGGGCGGGCAGAATCAAGATGCCCTAGTCTCATCTACCACTAACGTTCTTTTCCATACTGGCCGTGGGCACCCAGACCACCCAGGTCGTCGGTACAAGTTTGAGTAGAATTTCTTGCCGCTAACAAAAAACTTCTTTCATTGATCATCCTCCGCAGGTTTTGACCTGTCGCATGCCTTCATTAGGGTAGCCAAAACTAGTCACTCCATCACTCAAACTCCTTACGAACCAGCCCGTCCAGCACTGCTGAGTTGGTTCCCGGTGACATAGCGAGGGCTGTCGTGAGCAGCGAGAGAAGCGATTTTTCATTCTCGTCATTTTTATTCCGACGTGAAGCCGCGGTGATGTGAGTGTATAGTTGAGAGTGTACCTGCCCGCCACAGTTCTATGGCCGGGCGGGCAGGAATCAAGATGCCCTAGTCTCATCTTACCACTCACGTCTTTAAATACTGGCCGGGACCCAGACCACCCGGTACAGTTTGAGTAGAATTTCTTTGCCGTAAACAAAAAATTCTTTCATGATCATCCTCCCGCGGGTTTTTGAACCTTGGTCGCATGCCTTCATAGGGTAGCCAAAACTAAGTCACTCTCACTCAACTCCTCCGAACCAGCCCGACCAGCGCCTGCTTGGGTTGGTCCCGTTGGACAATAGCGAGTGCCTGTGTGAGCAGCGAGAGAAGCTGATTTTTCATTCTCGTCATTTTTATTCCGACGTGAAGCCGTCGGTGGATGTGCGTGTTATAGTGCAGAGTTCGTACCTGCCGCAAACAGTTCGTCTGGCCGGGCGGGCCGAATCAAAGATGCCAGCTCTCATTACACCAGTTCTTCCATTACTTGCCGGTCCCCAGCCAGACCGGGTACAAGTATTTGAGTAGAATTTCTTTGCCGCTAAACCAAAAAATTCTTCATGATCATCTCCGCAGGTTTTTGACCTGTCGCATGCTTCATTAGGGTAGCCAAAACTAAGTCACTCTCACTCAACTCCTCCGAACCAGCCGTCCAGCACTGTGAGTTGGTTCCCGTGACAATAGCGAGGGCTGTGTGAGCAGCCGAGAGAAGTGATTTTCATTCTCGTATTTTTAATTCCGACGTAAGCCGTCGGTGATGTGCGTGTTCTAGTGAGAGTCTGTACCTGCCGCCACATTCGTCTGCAGGGCGGGCAGATCAAGATGCCCTAGTATCATCTTACCACTCACGTCTTTCCATACTGGGCCCGAGGCCCAAGACCACCCGGTACAAGTTGCGTAGGAATTTCTTTGCCGCTAAACAAAAAATTCTTTAATGATCATCCTCCCGCAGGTTTTGACCTGTCGCATGCCAGTCATAGGGTAGCCAAAACAAGTAACTCTCACTCAACTCCTCCGAAACCAGCCCGACCAGCGCTGCGTGTTGGTTCCGTGACAATAGCGAGTTCCTGTGGAGCAGCGAGAGAAGCTGATTTTTCATTCTCGTCATTTTTATTCGACGTGAAGCCGTCGGTGACCTGGTGCGTGTTATATGCAGAGTTGTACCTGCCGCAACAGTTCGTCTGGCGGGCGGGCAGAATCAAGATGCCTAGTCTCATCTTACCATCCACGTCTTTCCATGACTGGCCGGGCCCCAGGACCACCGGTTACAAGTTTGAGTAGGAATTTCTTTGCCGCTAAACAAAAAAATTCTTCATGATCATCCTCCTGCAGGTCTTTGACCCTGTCGCATAGCATTCATAGGGTAGCCAAAAACTAAGTCACTCTCACTTTCAACTCTCCGAACAGCCCGCCAGCACTGCTGAGTTGGTTCCCGTGACAATAAGCGAGGGCCTGTAAGTGGAAGCAGCGAGAGAAGCTATTTTTCATTCTCGTCATTTTTTTCTACGTGAACGCCGTCGTGATGTGCGTGTTATAGTGAGAGTTGTACCTGCGCCACAGTTCGTTGGCCGGGCGGGCGAATCAAGATGCCCTAGTCTCATTTTACCACTCACGTTCTTTCCCATATGGGCCGGGCCCCAGACCACCAGAGGTACAAGTTTGAGTAGAATTTCTTTGCCGCTAAACAAAAAATTCTTCCATGATCTTCCTCCCGCAGGTTTTTGACTGTGGCATGCCTCATAGGTTTAGCCAAAACTAAGTCACTCTCACTCAACTCCTCCGAACCAGCCCGTCCAGCACTGCTGAGTGGTTCCGTGACAATAGCGAGGGCCTGTGTGAGCAGCGAGAGAAGCGATTTTTCATTCTCGTCATTTTATTCCGACGTGAAGCCGTCGGTGATGTTGCGGGTTATAGTGAGAGTTGTACCTGCCGCCACAGTTCGTTGGCCGGGCGGGCAGAATCAAGATGCCCTAGTCTCATCTTACCACTCACGTCTTTTCCATACTGGCCCGGGCCCAGACCACCCGGTACAAGTTTGAGTAGAATTTCTTTGCCGTAAACAAAAAATTCTTCATGATCATCCTCCCGCAGGTTTTGACGTCGCATGCCTTCATAGGGTAGCCAAAACTAAAGTCACTCTCATCAACTCTCCGAACCAGCCGTCCAGCATGCTGAGTTGGTTCCGTGACAATAGCGAGGGCCTGTGTGAGCAGCGAGAGAAGCTGATTTTTCATTCTCGTCATTTTTATTCCGACGTGAAGCCGCGGTGATGTGCGGGTTTATAGTGAGAGTTGTACTGCCGCCACAGTTCGTCGGCCGGGCGGGCAGAATCAAGATGCCCTAGTCTCATCTTACCACTCACGTCTTTCCATACTGGCCCGGGCCAGCCACCCGGTACAAGTTTGAGTAGAATTCTTTGCCGCTAAACAAAAATTCTTCATGATCATCTCCGAGGTTTTATGTTCGCATGCTCATAGGTAGCAAAACAAGTCATCTCACTAACTCCTCGAACAGCCGTCCCAGCGAGTGTTCCGTGACAATAGCGAGGGCCTGTGTGAGCAGCGAGAGAAGCGATTTTTCATCTCGTCATTTTATTCGACGGAAGCCTCGGTGATGGCGGTTATGTGAGAGTTTACTGCGCCACAGTGTTGGCCGGGCGGGCAGAATCAGAGCCTAGTCATCTACCACTCACGTCTTTCCATACTGGCCAGGGACCAGACCACACGTACAAGTTTGATGTGAAGAATTTCTTTGCCGTTAAACCAACAAATCTTTCATGAAAAAATTCCTCCCGCAGGTTTTGACCTGTCCGCCCCCTGCCCTTTTTTTCCCGTTTTAAAGGGANCCCGGGCCCCCGGGGTTTTTTGTAGAAATTTTTTCCGCAAAAAAAAATTCTTTCCCAAATCCCCGGGTTTTTACCCCGGGTTTCCATCTGGGGGCCAAACCACTCCTCAATTTTGAATTACCTTTCCGCTATTTTTTTTCATGATCACTCCCCCCCTGTTTTGACCCGAAAATGTTCTTTTGTCCAAAAATTTCCCCTAACCCCGACGCCCTCCGACTGTGAGTTGTTCCGTGACATTGGCGGGCGGTGAGAAGGGATCTCATCTTACCACTCCGTCCTTTCCACTGCCCGGGCCCCAGACCACCGGTACAAGTTTGAGTGAATTTCTTTGCCGCTAAACAAAAAAAATTTTTCATGATCACCCCGCAGTTCCTGTCGCATGCCTTCATAGGGTACCAAACTAGTCACTCTCACTCAACTCCTCCGAACCAGCCCGTCCAGCACTGCTAGTTGTTCCCGTGACAATAGCGAGGGCCTGGTGATCAGCGAGAGAAGCTGTTTTTCATTCTCGTCATTTTTTATTCCGACGTGAAGCCGTCGTGATGTCGTTTATAGTGAGAGTTGTACCTGCCGCCCAGTTCGTCTGGCCGGCGGGCAGAATCAAGATGCCCTAGTCTCATCTTACACTCACGTCTTTCCATCTGGCCCGGCCCCAGACCACCCGGTACAAGTTTGAGTAATTTCTTGCCGCTAAACAAAAATTCCTTTCATGATCATCCTCCCGCAGGTTTTTGACCTGTCGCATGCCTTCATAGGGTAGCCAAAACTAAGTCACTCTCACTCAACTCCTCCGAACCAGCCCGTCCAGCACTGCTGATTGGTTCCCGTGACAATAGCGAGGGCCTGTGGTGAGAGCGAGAGAAGCTGATTTTTCCATTCTCGTCATTTTATTCACGTGAAGCCCGTCGGTGTGGCTGTTATAGTGAAGTTGTACCTGCCGCCACAGTTTCGCTGGCCGGGCGGGCAGAATCAAGATGCCCTAGTCTCTCTTACCTCACTCTTTCATACTGGCCCGGGCCCCAGACCACCCGGTACAAGTTTTGAGTAGAATTTCTTTGCCGCTAAACAAAAATTCTTCATGATCTCCTCCCGCAGGTTTTTGACCTGTCGCTGCCTTCCCTGGTAGCCAAACCTAAGTCACCCCTCACTCAACTCCTCAACCAGCCCGTCCAGCACTGCTGATTTGGTTCCCGTGACAATAGCGAGGGCCTGTGTGAGCAGCGAGAGGAGCCTGTATTTTTCATTCTCGTCATTTTTATTCCGACGTGAAGCCGTCGTGATGGGGCGGGTTATAGTGAAGTTGTACCTGCCGCCACAGTTCGTCTGGCCGGCGGCAGAATCAAGATCCCTGTCATTCATTTACCACTCACGTCTTTTCCTACTGGCCCGGGCCCCAGACCACGCCGGTCAAGTTTGAGTAGAATTTCTTTGCCGCTAAACAAAAATTCTTTCATGATCATCGCTTCCCGAGGTTTTTGACCTGTCCGCATGCCTTCATAGGGTAGCCAAAACTAAGTCACTCTCACTCAACTCCTCCGAACCAGCCCGCCAGCCTGCTGGTTGTTCCCGTGACATAGCGGAGCCTGTTAGAGCGAGAAAGCTGATTTTTCATTCTCGTCATTTTTTGACTGGTCCGCGTAGTCTCATCTTCCACAAACATCTTTCCATACTGCCCGGGCCCACCCCGGTTAGATTGGTGAGAACTTTCTTTGCGTACCAAAACAAAACTTTCATGATCACCTCCCGAGTTTCGCCCGTCAGCTCTGCCTTGCATGGGTGAGCCAAAGACGTCCTGTTCACCTCAACCTCCGATTCATCCTCGCACCTTGTTCGAGTGATCCCGTGAATGTGCGTGTTTGTGAGCAGTGAAACTGCTGATTTTTCTTCTGGCCATTTTTTTCCGACGTGAAGCCCTGGTAGTCTTATAGTGAAGTCTTACCTCGCCCCAGTCCCAGCCCGGCGGTGAATCAGATGCCCTGTCTCCTTACCACTACTTCTTTCCATACTGGCCCCGGCCCGTTTGACCACCCGGTACAAGTTTGAGGTAGAATTCTTTGCCGCTAAACAAAATTCCTTTCATACATCCTCCGCCCGGTTTTTGACCTCGATGCCTTCATAGGGTAGCCAACTAGTACCTCATAACTCCTCCAACCAGCCCGTCCAGCCTGCTGAGTTGGTTCCCGTGAATAGGAGGCCTGCTCGAGCGCGAGGAGGCTGATTTTCATTCCGTCATTTTTCATCCGACGTTAAGCCGTCGGGATGGCTGTTATACGGAAGTTGTACCTGCGTACGTTCGCTGCCAGTGGCGAATCAGATGCCCTCTCATTCTTACCTCGTCTTTCCATCTGGCCCGGGCCCAGCACCCGTATCAGTTTGAGTAAATTCTTTGCCGCTAACAAAATTCTTTCATGATCAGCCTCCCGCAGGTTTTTGACTGTCCATCCTTCATGGTACCATACAAGTACCTCTATGCTCCTCCGAACCAAGCCGTCCGCACTGCTGAGTTGTTCCGTGACATAGCGAGCTGTAGTCCATAAACTGTTTTCATTCTCGGCTTTCCCGCACCGTCAGTTGTGATTTATTGTTGCCCGCTGGACAAAAATTCAATCATCTCCGATTTTTCGTCTCCTTCTGGCCCAGCCCCAACCACCCGGTACAAGTTTGAGTAGAATTTCTTTGCCGCTAAACAAAAAATTCTTTCATGAATCATCCTCCCGCAGGTTTTTGACCTGTCTCATGCCTTCATTAGGGTAGCCAAAAACTAAGTCCACTCTCACGGTCAACTCCTCCGAACCAAGCCCGTCCAAGCACTGGCTGAAGTTTGGTTCCCGTGACAATAGGCATGCCTGTGTGAGCAGCTAGAGAAGCTGATTTTTCATTCTCGTCATTTTTTATTCCGACGTGGAAGCCGTCGGTGATGTGCTGTTATAGTGAGAGTTGTACCTGCCGCCACAGTTCTTCTGTGCCGGCGGGCAGAATCAAGATGCCCTAGTCTCATCTTACCACGCACGTACTTTTTCCATACTGGCCCGGGCCCCACACCACCCGGTACAAGTTTGAGTAGAATTTCTTTGCCGCTCAACAAAAATTCTTTTCATGATCATCCTCCCTCAGGTTTTTTGACATGTCTCATGCCTTCATATGTAGCCAAAACTAAGTCACTCTCACTCTCTCCTCCGAAACCACCGTCCAGCACTAGCTGAGTTTGGTTCCCTTGACAATAGCGTGGGCCGTGTGACAGCGAGAGAGCTGATTTTTTCTTCTCGTCATTTTTATCCGACTTGAAGCCGTCGGTGATGTGGCTGTTATAGTGAGAGTTGTACCTGCCGCCACAGTTCGTCGGGCCGGGGCGGTCGAATCACGATGCCCTAGTCCCTCTCTTAACCACATCACGTCTTTCCATACTTGCCCGGGGCCCCAGACCACCCGGGTACAAGTTTGAGGGTAGAATTGTCTTTGGCCGCTAAACAAAAAATTCTTTCATGATCATACCTCCAGCAGGTTTTTGACCGCTGTCGCAATGGTTTCCTATGGTACCAAAACTAAGTCACTCTCAATCAACTCCTCCGAACCAGCCCGTCCAGCACTGCTGAGATTGGTTCCCGTGACAATAGCGAGTGGCCTGTGTGACAATCGGAGAGAAGCTGATTTTCATTCTCGTCATTTTTATTCCGACGTGAAGCCGTCGGTGGATGTGCGTGTTATAGTGGCGAGTTGTACCTGCCGCCCACAGTTTCGTCTGGCCGGGCGGGCAGAATCAAGATGCCACCCTATCCTCATCTTACCACTCACGTCTTTCCTACTGGCCCGGCCCCACACCACCCGTACAAGTTTGTAGTAGAATTTTCTTTGCCGCTAAACAAAAATTCTTTTCCATGATCATCCTCCCGCAGGTTTTTTGACAATGTCGCATGCCTTCATATGGTGGCCAAAACTAGTCACTCTCACTCAACTCCTCCGACCAGGCCCGTCCAGCCTGCTGAGTTTGTTCCCGTGACAATAGCGGAGGGCCTTGTGAGCAAGCGGAGAGAAGCTGGTTTTTCAGTCTCTCATTTTTATTCCGACGTGAATCCGTCGGTGATGTTCGTGTTATAGTGAGGAGTTGTACCTGCCGCCACAGTTCGTCTGGCGGGCGGGCCGAATCAGATGCCCTAGTCCTCATCTTACCACCTCACGTCTTTCCATCTGCCCCGGCCCCATACCACCCCGTCAAGTTTGAGTAGATTTCTTGCCGCTAAACAAAAAATTCTTTCATGATCATCCTCTCCGCATGTTGTTTTTGACCTGTCGCATGGCGTCTAGGGTATTCCAAAAACTAAGTCCACTCTCACTCAACTCAACTCCTCCGAACCAAGCCCGTCCGGCACGGTGCTGAGTTTGGTTCCCGTGACAATAGCGAGGCCTGTGTGAGCAGCTAGAGAAGCTGATTTTTCATTCTCGTCATTTTTATTCCGCCGTGAAGCCGTCGGTGATGTGCTGTTATAGTGAGAGTTGTACCTGCCGCCACAGTTCGATCTTGGCCGGGCGGGCATGAATCAAGATGCCCCTAGTCTCTCTTACCACTCACTTCTTTCATACTGGCCCCGGGCCCCACACCACCCGGTAAAAGTTTCAGTAGAATTTCTTTTGGCCGCTAAACAAAAAAATTCTTTCATGTCATCCTCCCAGGTTTTTGACCTGTACCGCATTTGCCTTCATAGGGTAGCCAAAACTAAGTCACTCTCAATCACTCCTCCGAAAACCAGCCCTTCCAGCACTGCGGAGTTGGTTTTCCCGTGACAATAGCGCGGGCTGTGTGCGCACGAGGAAGCTGCTTTTTCATTCTCGTCATTTTTATTCGACGTGAAGCCGTCGGTGATGTGCGTGGTTTATAGTGAGAGTGTTGTATAAACCTGACCGCCACAAGTTCGTCTGGCCGGGCGGGCCGAATCAAGAATCCCTAGTCTCAATCTTACCACGCACTTCCTTTCCATACTGGCCCCGTTCCCCACACCACCCGGTTACAAAGTTTGCAGTAGAAATTTCTTTTGCCGCTAAAAACAAAAAAGTTCTTTCATGATCATCCTCCCGCAGGTTTTTTGAACCCTTCGCTGCCTTCATAGGGTAGCCAAAACTAAGTCACTCTCACTCAACTCCTCCGAACCCAGCCCGTCCGCACTGCTGAGATTTGGTTCCCGTGACATAGCAGGCCTGTGTGAGCACGAGAGAAGCTGCATTTTTCATTCTCGTCATTTTTATTCAGACGTGAAGCCGTCGGTGATGGTGCGTGTTATAGTTGATAGTTGACACCTGCCGCCACATTTCGGTCTGCCCGGGCGGGCAGATCAAGATGCACACCCTAGTCTCATCTTACCACTCACGTCTTGTCACATACTGGCCCGGGCCCCACAAGACCACCCGTACAAGTTTTGAGTATAATTTCTTTGCCGCTAAACAAAAAATTCTTTCAGGATCATCCTCCCCGCAGTTTTTGACCGTCGCACTGCCTTCATTAGGGTAAGACCCAAAACTAAGTCACTTCTCACTCAACTCCTCGAACCCAGCCCGTACCAGCAACTGCTTGAGTTGGTTCCCGTGGCCAATAGCGAGGGCCTGTGCGAGCAGCGCAGAGAAGCTATTTTGCATTCTCGTCATTTTTTATTCCGACGTGGAAGCCGTACGGTGATGTGCGTGTTATAGTGATAGTTGCCTGCCGCCACAGTTTCGTCTGGCCGGGCGGGCGAATCAAATAGCCCCTATTCTCATCTTACCACTCAACGTCCTTTCCATACTGGGCCCCGGGCCCCCACACCACCGGTACAGTTTGAGTAAATTTCTTTGTCCGCTTAACCCAAAAAATTCTTTCATGATCATATCCTACGCCGCGGTTTTTGCCGGTCCGCAATGCCTTCATAGGGTTAGCCAAAAACTAAGTCACTCTCACTCAACTCCTCCCGGACCAGCCCGTCCAGCACTGCTGAGTTTGGTTTCCAGTGACACTAAAGCGAGGGCCCTGTGTGAGCAGCGAGAGAATCTGATTTTTCATTCCGTCCATTTTTATATTCCGCGTGAGCCGTCGGTGATGTGCGTGGTTATAGTGAGAGTTTGTACCCTGCCGCCACAGTTCGTCTGGCCCGGGCGGGCAGAATCAGATGCCCTATCTCATCTTACCACTCACTGTCTTCCATACTGGCCCGGGCCCTCACACCACCCGGTACAAGTTTTGAGTAGAATTTCTTTGGCCGCTAAACAAAAATCTTTCTGCTCATCCTCCCGCAGGTTTTGACCTGTCCGCATGCCTTCATAGGGTAATCCAAAACTAAGTCACTCTCACTCAACTCCTCCGAACCAGCCCGTCCAGCACTGCTGAGTTGGTTTCCCGTGACAATACGAGGGCCCTGTGTGAGCAGCGAGAGAATCTGATTTTTCATTCTCGTCATTTTTATTCCGACGTGAAGCCGTCGGTTATGTGCGTGTTTATAGGATGAGAGTTTTGTACCTGCCCGCCAAACAGTTCGTCTGGCCTGCGGGCAGAATCAGAATCCCTAGTCTCATCTTACCCTCACGTCTTTCCTACTTTCCCTGCCCCAGGACCACCCGTTACAAGTTTGAGTAGAATTTCTTTGCCGCTAAACAAAAATTCTTTCATGATCATCCTCGCCGCAGGTTTTTGACCTGTTCGCTGCCTTCATAGGGAGCCAAAACTAAGTCACTCCAACTCAACTCCTCCGACCAGCCCGTCCAGCACTGCTGAGTTGGTTCCCGTGACATATGCGCGTAGCCTTTTGGGTGAGCAGCGAGATAAGCTGATTTTTCATTCTCGTCATTTTTATTCCGACGTGAAAGCCCGTCGGTGATGTGGCGTGTTATATGTGAGAGTTGTACCTGCCGCCACAGTTCCGTCTGGCCGGTCGGGCAGAATCAATATTCCCTATTCTCATCTCACTCACGTCTTTCCATACTTGCCCGGCCCCCAGACCACCGTTAACAAGTTTGGAGTAGAATGTCTTTTGCCGCTAAACAAAAATTTTTTCTTTCATGATCATCCTCCCCGCAGGTTTTTGACCTGTCGCATTGCTTCATAGGTAGCCAAAACTAAGTCACTAACTCTCACTAAAAAACTCCTCCGAACAGCCCGTCCCAGCACTGCTGCGTTGTTCCCGTGACGATAAGCGAGGGCCTTGCTGTGTTATCAGCGAGAGAAGCTTATTTTTCATTCCTCGTCATTTTTATTCCGACGTGAAGCCCGTCGGTGATGTGGCGTGTTATAGTGAGAGTTGTACCTGCCGCCACAGTTCGTCTGCCGTGCGGGGCAGAATCACGATGCCGGCTATTCTCCTCTTACCACTCACGTTCCTTTCCATAACTGGCCCGTGCCCCACAACCACCCGTACAATTTTGAGTAGAATTTCTATGCCGCTACACAAAAATTCTTTCATGATCATCCTCCCGCAGGTTTTTTGAACATGTCCCTTCCACCTGCCTTCATAGGTAGCCAAAACTAAGTCACTCTCACTCAACTCCTCCCGAACCAGCCCGTCCACACTGCTGAGTTGGTTTTTCCCGTGACAATAGCGAGGGCCTGTTGTGACAGCGAGAGAAGCTGATTTTTTCATTCTCCGTCATTTTTATTCCGACGTGGAAGCCGTCGGTGATGTGCGTGTATAGTGAGGAGTTTGTACCTGCCGCCACAGTTCGTCTGGCTCCGGCGGGCATAATCAAGATGCCCTCTCATCTTACCACTCCACGTCTTTCCCATACTGCCCGGGGGCACTCACACCCACACCCGTTACAAGTTTGAGTAGGAATTTCTATGCCGCTAAACGAAAAATTCTTTCATGATCATCCTCCCGCAGGTTTTTGACATGTCGCCATGCCTTCATACGGGTAGCCCAAAACTAAGATCACTCTCCCTCAACTCCTCCGAACCATCCCGTCCAGCACTGCTGAGTTGGTTCCGTGACAAAGCGAGGAGGGGCCTGTGTGAGCACGAGAGAAGCTGATTTTTCATTCTCGTCATTTTTCATTTCCGACGTGAAGCCGTCGGTGATGTGCGTTGGTATAGTGAGATTGTCACCTGCCGCCACATTTCGTCTGGCCGGGGGGCAGAATCAGATGCCCTAGTCTCATCTACCCTCACGGTCTTTCCATACGGGGGCCGGTCCCCACACAACCGTACAAGTTTTGAGTAGAATTATATCTTTTGCCGCTAAACAAAAATTCTTTTCCATATTCATCCTCCCGCAGGTTTTTTGACCTGTCGCATGCCTGTCATAGGGTAGCCAAAATAAGTCACTCTCACTCAACTCCTCCGGACCGCGCCCCGTCCAGCACTGCTGAGTTGGTTCCCGTGACAATAGAATAGCGAGGGCTTTGTGAGCAGCGGAGAAGCTGATTTTTCCATTCTCGTCATTTTATTCCTACGTGAAGCCGTCGGTGATGTGCGTGTATAGTGAGAGTTGTACCTTCCGCCACAGTTTCCGTCCTGGCCGGGCGGGCGAATCAGGATGGCCCTATTCTCATCTTACCACTCACAACGTCTTTCCATACTGGGCCTCGGCCCCCCACCCCCCGGTACAAGTTTGAGAGAATTTTCTTTGCCGCTAACAAAACATTTTCTTTCATGATTCCTCCCCGCAGGTTGTTGACCTGTCGCATGCCTTCATAGGGTAGCCAAAACTAAGTCACTCTCACTCAACTCCTCCGAACCAGCCCGTCCAGCACTGCTGAGTTGGTTCCCGTGACAATAGCGAGGGCCTGTGTGAGCAGCGAGAGAAGCTGATTTTTCATTCTCGTCATTTTTATTCCGACGTGAAGCCGTCGGTGATGTGCGTGTTATAGTGAGAGTTGTACCTGCCGCCACAGTTCGTCTGGCCGGCGGGCAGAATCAGATGCCTAGTCTCATCTTACCACTCACGTCTTTCCATACTGGCCCGGGCCCCAACCACCCGGTACAAGTTTGAGTAGAATTTCTTTGCCGCTAAACAAAAAATTCTTTCATGATCATCCTCCCGCAGGTTTTTGACCTGTCGCATGCTTCATAGGGTCCAAAACTAGTCACTCTCACTCACTCCCCGAACCAGCCCGTCCAGCACTGCTGAGTTGGTTCCCGTGACAATAGCGGGGCCTGTGTGAGCAGCGAGAGAAGCTGATTTTCATTCCGTCATTTTTTTCCGACGTGAGCGTGTGAGCTGTTATGTGAGAGTTGTCCTGCCGCACAGTTCGTCTGCCGGGCGGGCAGATCAGATGCCTGTCTTCATTCTTACCCACAGCCCCATACTGGCCCGGGCCCAGACCACCCGGTACAAGTTTAGTAGAATTTCTTTGCCGCAAACAAAAATTCTTTCATGATCATCCTCCCGCAGTTTTTGACCGTCGCATGCCTTCATAGGTACCAACTAAGTCACTCTCACTCAACTCCTCCGAACCAGCCCGTCCAGCACTGGCTGAGTTGTTCCCGTGACAATAGCGAGGCTGTGTGGCAGCGAGAGAAGCTGATTTTCATTCTCGGCATTTTTATTCCGACGTGAGCCGTCGTGATGTTCGTGTTATAGTGAGAGTTGTACTGCCCCGACAGTTCGTCTGGCCGGGCGGGCGAGAATCAGATGCCGCCCTAGTCCTCATCTTACCACTCCACGTCCTTTCCCTACTGCCCGGGCCCCTATACCACCCCGTACAGTTGAGTATATTTCTTTTGCCGCTAACAAAAATTCTTTCATGATCATCCTCCGCCGGTTTTTGACCTGTCGCATGCCTTCATAGGGTACCAAACTAAGTCCTCTCACTCACTCCTCCGAACCAGCCCGTCCAGCAACTGCTCGAGTTGGTTCCCGTGACAATAGCGAGGCCTGTGGGAGACAGCGCGAGAAGCTGATTTTTCATTCTCGTCGTTTTTATTCCGACTGAAGCCCGTCGGTGATGTGCGTGTTATAGTGAGAGTTGTACATGCCGCCCCAGTTCGTCCTGGCGGCGGGCAAATCAGATCCCATATCTCATCTTACACTCACTCCTTTCCATACTGGCCCGTGCCCCACACCACCCGGTCAAGTTTGAGTAGAATTCTTTGCGCTAAACAAAAATTCTTTCATGATCATCCTCCCCAGGTTTTTGCCTGTCGCATGCCTCAAGGTAGCCAAAACTAAGTCACTCTCACTCAACTCCTCCAACCAGCCGTCCGAGCACTGCTGAGTTGGGTTCCCGTACAGAGCGAGGCCCTGTGTGAGCAGCGTGAATAGAACTGATTTTTCATTCCTCTGTCATTTTTTATTCCGACGTGAACGCCGGTCGGTGATGTGCGTGTTATAGTTGAGAGTTGTACCCTTGCCGCCCATTTTGGTTCGTTGCCGGGCGGGCAGAATCAGATGCCCTAGTCTCATCTTAGACCACTCCGTCTTTCCATACTGGCCCGGCCCCACCCACCCGTACAAGTTTGAGTAGAATATCTTTGCCGCTAACAAAAAATCTCTTTTTCATGATCATCCTCCCGCACGTTTTTTGACCTGTCCGCATCCTTCATAGGGTAGCCAAAACTAAGTCCCTCTCACTCAACTCCCGAACCAGCCCGTCAGCCTGCTGAGTTGTTCCCGTGAAAATAGCGGAGGGCCTGGTGTGAGCAGCGAGAGAACTGATTTTTTTCATTCTCGTCATTTTATTCCTACGTGAAGCCAGTCGTGATGTGCGTGGTTATAGTGAGAGTTGTTACCTGCCGCCACAGTTCGTCTGGCCGGGCGGGGCAGAATCACTATGCCCTAGTCTCCTCTTACCACTCACGTCTCCATACTGGCCCGCGGGCCCCACACCACCCTGTACAATTTTGGTAGAATTTCTTTCCGCTAACAAAAAATTCTTTCATGATCTCCTCCGCAGGTTTTGACTGGTCGCCATGCCTCATAGGGTAGCCAAAACTAATTCACTCTCACTCAACTCCTCCGAACCAGCCGTCCACACTGCTGAGTTAGGTTCCCGTGACAATACGAGGCTGGTGTAGCAGCGAGAGAAGCTGATTTTTCATTCTCGTCATTTTTATTCCGAAGTGAAGCCGTCGCGTGATGTGGCGATGTTATAGTGAAGTTGTCCCTGCCGCACAGTTCGTCTGCCGGGCGGCATAAATCAAGATGCCCTATTCTTCATCTTACCACTCACGTCTTTCCATACTGGCCCGGGCCCCGACCACCCGGTACAGTTTGAGTATGAATTTCATTTAGCGCGAAAACAAAAATTCTTTCATGATCATCCGCCCGCAGGTTTTTTGACCTGTCGCATGCCTTCATAGGTTATCCAAAACTAGTCACTCTCACTCAACTCCTCCGAACCACCCGACCAGCGCTGCTGGGTTGGATTTCCCGTGACAATAGGAGTGCCTGTGTGAGCAGCGGAAGAAGCTGATTTTTCATTCTCGTCATTTTTATCCGACTGAAGCCGTCGGTGATGTGCGTAAGTTTAATAGTGGAGAGTTGTACCTGCCGCCACAGTTCGTCTGCCGGGCGGGCCAGAATCAAGATGCCCCATCTCATCTTACACTCACGTCTTTCTACCTGGCCCGGGCCCCGACCACCCGGTTACAGTTTGAGTAGAATTTCTTTGCCGCTAAACAAAACTTCTTTCATGATCATCTCCCGCAGGATTTTTGACCTGTCGCATGCCTTCATCAGTGTAGCCTACAAACTAAGTCCACTCTCACGCAACTCTCCGAACCAACCCGTCCAGCAATGCTGAGGGTTCCCGTGAAAATAGCGAGGCCTGTGTGAGCAGCGGAGATAAGCTGATTTTTCATTTCTCGTCATTTTTATTCCGACGCGCAGCCTCGGTGATGTGCTGTTATAGTGAGTAGTTGTACCTGCCGCCACAGTTCGTCTGGCCGGCGGGCAAATCAAGATGCCCCATAGTCGCATCTTACCACTCACGTCTTTCCATAATGGCCCGGGCCCCAGAACCCCCGGTACACAGTTTGAGTAGAATTTCTTTGCCGCTAACAAAAAATTCTTTCATGATCTCCTCCCGCAGGTTTTTGACCTGTCCATGCCTATCATGGGTAGCCAAAACTAAGTCACTCTCACTCAACTCTCGACCACCGTCCAGCACTGCTGAGTTGTTCCGTGACAATAGCGAGGGCCTGTTTAGCAGCGAGAGAAGCTGATTTTTTCTCGTCATTTTTATTCCGACGTGAAGCCGTCCGGTGATTTGCGTGTTTATAGGAGCGTTGTACTGCCGCCACAGTTCGTCTGGCCGGGCGGGCAAATCAAGATGCCCTATCTCATCTTTACCAACTCACGTCTTCCATACTGGCCCGGGCCCAGACCCCCCGGTCAAGTTTGAGTAGAATGTCTTTGCCGCTAAACAAAATTCCTTTCATGATCACCTCCCCGCAGGTTTTTTGACCTGTCCGCATGCTTGCATAGGGTAGCCAAAACTAAGTCCTCTCACTCAACTCCTTCCGAACCAGCCCCGTCCAGCACTGCTGAGTTTGGTTCCCGTGACATGAGCGAGAGGCGCTGTGTGAGCAGCGAGTAGCTGAATTTTCATTCTCGTCATTTTTATTCCGACGTAAGCCGTCGGTGATGTGCTGTTATAGTAGAGTTGTTCCCCTGGCCGCCACAGTTCTCATGGCCCGGGCGGGCAGAATCAAGATGCCCTAGTCTCAATCTTACCACTCACGTCTTTCCATACTGGCCCGGCCCCAGCCCCCGGTACAGTTTAGTCGATTTTCTTTGCCGCTAACAAAAAATTCTGTTCATGATCATCCTCCCGCAGGTTTTTGACCTGTCGCATGCCTTCATCGGGTAGCCAAAACTAAGTCACTCTCACTCAACTCCTCCGAACCACCGTCCAGCACTGCTGAGTTGGTTCCCGTGACAATAGCGAGGGCCTGTGTTGAGCAGCGAGAGAAGCTGATTTTTTCATTCTCGTCATTTTATTCCGACGTGAAGCCGTCGGTGATGTGCGGGTTTATAGTGAGAGTTGTACCTGCCGCCACAGTTCGTCTGGCCGGGCGGGCAGAATCAAGATGCCCTAGTCTCATCTTACCACTCACGTCTTTCCATACTGGCCCGGGCCCAGACCACCCGTACAAGTTTGAGTAGAATTTCTTTGCCGCTAAACAAAAATTCTTTCATGATCATCCTCCCGCAGTTTTTGACCTGTCGCATGCCTTCATAGGTAGCCAAAACTAGTCACTCTCACTCAACTCCTCCGAACCAGCCCGTCCAGCACTGCTGAGTTGGTTCCCGTGACATAGCGAGGCCTGTGTGAGCAGCGAGAGAAGCTGATTTTTTCATTCTCGTCATTTTTATTCCGACGTGAAGCCGTCGGTGATGTGCGGGTTTATAGTGAAGTTGTACCTGCCGCCACAGTTCGTCTGGCCGGGCGGGCAGAATCAAATGCCCTAGTCTCATCTTACCACTCACGTCTTTCCATACTGGCCCGTCCCCAACCACCCGGAAAGTTTGAGTAGAATTTCTTTGCCGCTAAACAAAAAATTCTTTCATGATCATCCCCGCAGGTTTTTTGACCTGTCGCATGCCTTCATAGGGTACCAAAACTAATCCTCTCATCAACCCTCCGAACCCCCCCAGCCTGCTGGGTTTGGGTTTCCCCTCAATAGGAGGCCTTTTGAGCAGGGAAAGCGATTTTTCATTTTCGCATTTTTATTCCGACGTGAAGCCCTCGGTGATGTGCTGTTTTAAATAGATTGTACCTGCCGCCCCAGTTTCGTCTGGCGGCGGGCAGAAACAAATGCCCTATCTCATCTTACCACTCACGTCTTTTCCCTACTGGCCCGGGGCCCAACCACCGGTACAAAATTTGAGGAATTTCTTTTCCGCTAAACAAAAAATTTTTTCATGATCTCCTCCCAGTTTTGACCTGTCGCTCCCTTTTAGGGGAAAAAACTAATACTCTCACTCAACCCCTCCCAACCACCCTCCACACCTTTTGGGGCCCCCCGGGGGGGTTTTGGTTTTTTTTCCCGGGGACAAAATTTTTGCGAAGGGGGGGGGGCCGTGTGAAACCCCCCCCGAAGGGGAGAAGGGCTTTTTAATTTTTTTCAAAAAATTTTTTCGTTTCCCCCTTTTTTATTCCCCCCGGGAAAACTTTTTTTCCCCCCCCCCGCCGTTCCGTGATTGGGTTGNACGATAAAGAGATGATTCGACGTATATATACTCTCCGTAATAGGCGCAGCTACTTTCAAAATCAACATCTCTACGACCAAAACTCTTCATATACATCCGTTCACGCCTTCATTTGTGGTCCCGGTGGGTTTCAGCGGCCGAGCCGGTCGGGCGGCTAGCTCGCTTCTATATTTCA
This sequence comes from Chionoecetes opilio, assembly GCA_016584305.1. Lineage (NCBI taxonomy): Eukaryota > Metazoa > Arthropoda > Malacostraca > Decapoda > Majidae > Chionoecetes > Chionoecetes opilio. The sequence goes on from JACEEZ010017937.1 coordinate 232,095, forward strand.
CCGGACTCTTACGGCTTTCATACCTCTCGCCGCGCAACTCCCGGCAAGAAATACGAATTTTTTTATCCGGATTCCGTGTATGCGTGTCGCCAGGAGTAGAAAAAAAAATCTCCGCTCGCATCTGACTTAATAGTTCTCGGGTTAATTTTTTTAAAATGACAGAGGCCACGATAAAAGAGATATTCGACTTCTTATACTCTCCGTAATTAGGCGCATGGGCATACATGTCAAAATCACATCTCTACGACCAAAACTCGTGCATTATACTCGTTACGCCTTCATTTGTGGTCCCGGTGGGTTTAGCGGCAGCCGGGCGCGGCCTACTCCGTTTCTTAATTTCACCGGCTCTTAACGCTTCCTACCTCTCCGCAGCCACCCCGGCAAGAAATTCGAATTTTTTTTATCCCGGATTCCGTGTATTCGTGTCGCTAGTAGTAGAAAAAAAAATCTCCGCTCGAAAATCTGACTTATAGTTCGCGAGTTTTAATTTTTTAAAAATGCACAGAGGCCACGTAAGAGATGATTCGACTTATATTACTCTCCGTAATTAGGCGCATGCTACATGTCAAATCACCTCTCTACACAAACTCTTCATTATACATCGTTAACGCCTTCATTTGTGGTCCCGGTGGTTTCAATCGGCGAGCCGGCGGGCGCTAGCTACGTTTTCTTAATTATCGCGTCTAACGCTTCCATACCTCTCGCTGCAGCCAACTCCCGCAAGAAATTCGAATTTTTTTTATCCCGTATTTTCGTGTATGCGTGTCCGCCAGGATAAAAAAAATCTCCGCTCGCATCTGACTTATAGTTCTCGATTAATTTTTTTAAAATGCACATAGGCACGATAAAGAGATGATTTCGCCTTATATATACTCTCCGTATTAGGCGCATGCATACATGGTCAAAAATCACATCTATAAGACCAAACTTCTGGGGGGGGAGAGTGTCATTTATACATCGTACGCCTCATTTGTGGTCCCGGTGGTTTCAAGCGCCGAGCCGGGCGGGCGGCTAGCTCCGTTTCTGAATTTCATCGCGCTCTTACGGATTCATACTCTCGCCGCCGCCACTCCCGCAGAAATTCGATTTTTTTTTTATCCGTTCCGTGTATGCGTGTCCGCCAGGTAGAAAAAAAATCTCCGCTCGCATCTGACTATGTTCTCGAGTGTAATTTTTAAAAATGCACAGGAGGCCACGATACAAGATGATTCGACTTATATATACTCTCCTAATTAGCGCATGCAGACATGTCAACATCACATCTCTACGACCAAACTCTTCATTAATACATCGTTAACGCCTTCATTTGTAGGTCCGGTGGTTTTCAGCGGCGAGCCGGCGGTGCGGCTAGCTCCGCTTCTAATTTTCAGCGCGCTCTAACGGCTTCATACCTCTCGCCGCAGCACTCCCTGCAAGAATTCGAATTTTTTTTTATCCCGGATTCCGTGTATGCGTGTCGCCGGAGTAGAAAAAAAATCTCGCTCGCATCTGACTTTGTTCTCGAGTTAATTTTTTAAAATGCAGGAGAGGCCAAGATAAAGAGATGATCCGACTATATATACGTCTCCTAATTAGGCGCATGCATAAACATGTCAAAATCACATCTCTCCGACGCAAACTCTCCATTATCATCGTATAACGCCTTCCTTTTTGTGGTCCCGGTGTTTTCAAGCGGCGAGCCGTGCGGGCGGCTAGCTCCTCTTCTTAATTTCCACCGGGCTACTTAACGGCTTCATACCTCTCGCGCAAGCCACTCCGGCAAGAAATTCGTAATTTTTTTTATCCCGGATTCCGTGTATGCGGGTCGCCAGGAGTAAGAAAGCAAATCTCACGCTCGCAATTCTGACTTATAGTTCTCGAATAATTTTTTAAAAATGCACAAGGCCACGATAAAGAGAATGATTCGACTTTATATATACTCTCCGTAATTAGGCGCATGCCTCCTGTCAAAATCACTCTCTACGACCAAAATCTCATTATACATCGTTGAACGCCTTCATTTGTGGTCGCCGGTGGTTTAAAGCGGCGAGCGGGCGGGCGGCTAGCTTACTTTCTTATTTCCCGGGCTCTTACCGCTCATACCTCTCGCCGCCACCAACTCCCGCAGACATTCGAATTGTTTTTTTTATCCCGGATTCCGTGTATCGTGTCGCTAGGGTAGAAAAAAAAGTCCCGCTCGCAATCTGCTTATTTTCTCGATTAATTTTTTAAATGCACAGAGGCCACGATAGAGATGATTCTACTTATATATACTCTCCGTAATTAGGCGCATGCATACATGTCAAATCACATCTCTAACGACAAACTCTTCATTATACATCGTTAACGCCCTTCATTTGTGTCCGGTGGTTTCAAGCGGCGAGCCGGGCGGCGGCTAGCTACGTTTCTTAATGCATCGCGCTCTTAACGGCTTCATACCTCTCGCTGCACAAGCCAACTCCCGGACAAGAATTCGAATTTTTTTTTAATCCGTATGTCGTGTATGCGTGTCGCAGTGAGTAAAAAAAAATCTCCGCTCGCATCTGCTTATAGTTCTCAGTTAATTTTTTAAAAATGCACAAGGCCACGATCAATAGAGATGATTCGACTTATATATAACTCTCCGTATTTAGCGCCTGCATACAGGTCAAAATCACATCTATACGACCAAACTCTCATTATACTCGTTACGCCTTCATTTGTGGTCCCGGTGGTTTCAAGCGGCGAGCCGGGCGGGCGGCTACTCCGTTTCTTACTTTCATCGCGCTCTTAACGCTTCAATACTCTCGCCCAGCCAACTCCCGGCAGAAATTCGATTTTTTTATCCCGGATTCGTGTATGCGTGTCGCCAGGAGTAGAAAAAAATCTCCGCTCGCATCTGACTTATAGTTCCGAGTTAATTTTTGTAAAATGCACAGAGCCCCGATAAAGATATGATTCGACTTATATATACCTCCGTAATTAGGCGCATGCATCATGTCAGATCACATCTCTACACGACCAAAACTCTTCATTATACATCGTTACGCCTTCATTTGGGTCCCGGTGGTTTCAAGCGGCGAGCGGGGCGGGCGGCTAGCTCCGCTCTTAATTTCATCGCGCTCTTAACGGCTTCATACCTCTTCGCCGCAGCCAACTCCCGGCAAGAAATTCGATTTTTTTTTATCCCGGATTCCGTGTATGCGTGTCGCCAGGAGTAGAAAAAAATCTCCGCTCGCAATCGACTTATAGTTCTCAGTTAATTTTTTAAAAATGCCGAAGGCCACTATAAAGAGAATGATTCGACTTATTATACTCTCCTAATTAGGCTCAGCCTACAAATGTCAAAATCAACATCTCTACGACCAACTCTTCAATTATACATCGTTACGCCTTCATTTAGTGGTCCCGGTGGTTTCAAGCGAGCGAAGCCGGCGGGCGGCCTAGCTCCGCTTCTTATTTCACCGGGCTCTTAACGGCTTTCATCCTCTCGCGCAGCCACTCCCGGCAAGAAATCGAATTTTTTTATCCGCGGCTCTCCGTGGTATGCGTGTCCGCCAGGAGTAGAAAAAAAATCTCCGCTCGCATCTGAACTTAATATTTTCTCGAGTAATTTTTTAAAATGCACAGAGCCACGATAAAAGAGTGTATTCGACTTATATATACTCTCCGTAATTGGCGCCATGCTACATGTCAAAATCACATCTCTACGACCAAACTCTTCATTAATACATCGTTACGCCTTCATTTGTGGTCCCGGTGGTTTCAAGCGCAGTCGCAACGGGCAGGGCGGCTAGCTCCGTTTTCTTAATTTCACCGGGCTCTTAACGGCTTCATACCTCTCGCCGCAGCAACTCCCGCAAAATTTCGAATTTTTTTTATCAGGATTCCCGTGTATGCGTGCGCCAGGAGTAAGAGAAAAAAAAGCTCCCTCGCAATCTGACTTATGTTCTCGAGTTTAATTTTTTAAAAATGCACAGAGCCACGTACAAAGAAGATTATTCACTTTAATATACTCTCCGAATGAGGCGCATGCATACATGTCAAATCACCTCTCTACGACCAAAACTCTCTTATACATCGTTAACGCCTTCATTTGTGTCCCGGTGGTTTCAGCGCGAGCCGGGCGGGCGGCTGCTACGTTTCTTAATTTTCATCGAGCTCTAACGGCTTCATACCTCTCCTGCAGTCAACTCCCGCAAGAAATTCGAATTTTTTTTATCCCATTTCGTGTATTCGTGTCGCCGGAGTAGAAAAAAAATCTCCGGCTCACACGCAATCTGCTTATAGTTCTCGAGTTTAATTTTTTAAAAATGCACGAGGGCCACGTATAAAGAGATGAATTCGACTTATATATACTCTCCTATTAGGCGCATGCATACATGTCAAATCACATCTCTACGACCAAAACTCTTCATTAACAACGTTAACGCCTTACATTTGTGGTCCCGGGTGGTTTCAAGCGGCGGCCGGGCGGGCGGCTATGCTCCGTTTCTTAATTTCTCGCGCTCTTAACGCTTCATACCTCTCGCCGAGTCAACTCCCGGCAAGAATTCGATTTTTTTTATCCCGGATTCCGTGTATGCTTGTCGCCAGGAGTAGAAAAAAATCTCCGCTCGCAATCTGACTTATAGTTCTCGAGTTTAATTTTTTAAAATGCACAGAGGCCACGATAAGAGATGAATTCGACTTATATATACTCTCCGTATTAGGCGCTGCATACATTCAAATCACATCTGCTACGACAAACTCTTCATTATACTCGTTTTACGCCTTCATTTGTGGTCGGTGTTTCAAGACGGCGAGCCGGGCGGGGCGCTAGATACGTTTCTTTAATTCTCATCGCGCTCTTACGGCTTCATACCTCTCGCTGCAGCAACTCCCGGCAAGAAATTCGATTTTTTTTATCCCGGATTTCTGTATGCGTGTCTCCAGGATAGAAAACATCTCCGCTCGCAATCTGACTATATTCTCGATTAATTCTTTTTAAAATGCACAGAGGCCACGATAAAGAGATGAATGCGACTTATATATAATCTCCGTATTAAGGCGCATGCATAACATGCAAAATCACATCTCTACGACCAACTCTTCATTATTACATCGTTACGCCTTCATTTGTGGTCCGGTGTTTTACAGCGGCGACGCGGGCGGGCGGCTAGCTCTGTTCTTAATTTCATCGCGCTCTAACGGCATTCATACCTCTCGCCGCAGCCAACTCCCGGCAAGAAATTCATTTTTTTTTATCCGTGATTCCGTGGTATGCGTGTCGCAGAGTAGAAAAAAAATTCTCCGCTCGCAATCTGCTTATAGTTCTCGAGTTAATTTTTAAAAATGCACAGAGGCCACGATTAAGAGATATTCGACTTATATATACTCTCCCGTATTAGGCGCATGCATACATTCAACATCACATCTCTACGACCAAAACTCTTCATTATACATCGTTAACGCCTTCATTTGTGGTCCGGTGGTTTCAAGCGGCAGGAGCAAGGGCGGGCGGCTCGCTACGTTTTCCTTATTTCATCGCGCGCTTAACGGCTTCATACCTCATCGCCGCAGCCAACACAGCCACTGATTTCCACCGCCGCGAGTCCGGCTGGCGTAGGTACGAATTAAATGCCAGGCAAACGAGTCATCGGCGGGAGTAAGGGTGAGGCACTTATGAAGGGTTCTATACTACTCGTTCAAGGCATTCACTCTGCCTTCTTTCAAACGAAGCGAGTCACCCTTCTCTCCCCTCACTCCCAGTCTTCCACATGAAAAAAAACACATTTCCGCTTTCGTCTCTTGACCTATCGCTCTCCATTCTCCTTAAGACCTACACGAAGGATTTCGTCATCGGGTAGCGTGACGAACCTCCAGCCTTGGTCCATGGAGAATCTAGCGGAGTCGCCAGTGAGGTACCTCCTCCCCGCTCACCCCAAAAACAAAAACCTAATTTTAGTCTGGCCGGCGGCTGAATGCGATGAAGAGGCTTCTAATCTTACCCTCGTCTTCTCAACCGCTGCTTCTACCCGGCGACGTGTGAGATTCAATCATATCACATCTCCCGCAACATCACCGACTTTGATATCGCGTCGGACGGCAGGTTGATGATCAATAACATGGTCGTACCCTCCTCCCTCGCATATACCTCAAGGCAGGCAGGTCCGGGCGGCCTGCATAGGTAGCAAACTAAGTCACTCTCACTCCTCCGAACAGCCCGACCTCGTTCCCGTGACAATAGCGAGTGCTGTGTGAGCGTCGAGGAAGGGGGGGCGGGTTGGGCTGATTTTTCATCTCGTAATTTTTTCCGGACGTGAAGCCTTCGGCTACGCGCGGAGCGCGTAGCCATGTATGCATATATTCGTGCTAAGTCCACCAGGGAACACATTCGCTTACGTTTTTCGAGGCGGCGGCGTCGTTCGACGGCAGGGTTGATGGTATCAGAAACCGAGCTCTTCCTCGCATATACTTCAAGGCCAGGCAAGGCGGTCCGGGCGGCCTTCTAGGGTAGCCAACACCTAAGTCACTCTCAACCCTCCGACCCAGCCCGTCCAGCGCCTACTGGTGGTCGTTCCAGTGACAGAGCGAGTGGCGTGGTGTGTCATCCCGAACATCACGACGTTGATGCGATCGCGACGGCAGGTTGGATGATCAAGAAACCGGTCGACCCTCCTCCTCGCATATAACTCAGGCAAGGCGGTCGGCGGCCTTCCATAGGTACCCAAACTAGATTCACTCACTCAACTCCTACCGAACCAGCCGACCAGCGCTGCTGGGTTGGTTCCCGTGACATAGCGAGTGCCGGTGTGAGCAGCGGAAGAAGCTGATTTTTCATTCTCTCTGTGTCATTTTTATTCCGACTTGAAGCCGTCGGTGAATGTTCGTGTTAAGTGAGAGTTGTCCCTGCGCCAAGTTCGTCTGGCCGGCGGGCAAGAATCAGATTCCCTAGTCTCATCTTACCACTCACTCGTTCCATACTGGCCCGGGCCCCAGCCACCTGTCAGTTTGAGTATAATTTCTTTGGCCGCTACACAAAAATTCTTTCATGATCATCCTCCCGCAGGTTTTTGACCTTCGCATGCCTTCATATGGGTCCAAGCTAATTCACTTCTCACTCAACTCCTCCGAACCAGCCCGTCCAGCACTGCTGAGTTTGGTTCCGTGCAATAGCGAGGCCTGTGTGTAGCAGCGAGAGAGCTGATTTTTCATTCTCGTCATTTTTATTCCGACGTGAAGCCGTCGGTGATGTAGGCGGGGTTATAGTGAAGTTGGACGCTGCCGCCACGTTTGGGGGGGGGGGGGGCGTCTGGCCGGGCGGGCGAGAATCAAGATGCCCGATTCTCTCTTACCATCACGTCTTTCCCTACTGGCCCGGGCCCAGACCACCCGGTACAAGTTTGAGTAGAATTTCTTTGGGGCGCTAAACAAAAAATTCTTTCCAGATCATCCTCCACCGCAGGTTTTTGACCTGTCGCATGCCTTCATAGGGTAGCCAAACTAAGTCACTCTCACTCACTCTTTTTCTCCTAACCAGCCGTCCCAGCCCTGCTGAAGTTGTTCCCGTGACATACGAGGGCCTGTGTGAGCAGCGAGAGAAGCTGATTTTTCTTCCTCGTCATTTTTTTATTCCGACGTGAGCGTCGGTGATGTGCGTGTATATCGTGAGAGTGTACCTGCCGCGCAGTTCGTCTGGCCGGGCGGGCAGAATCAAGATGCCCTAGTCTCATCTTACACTCACGTCTTTCATACTGGCCCGTGCCCCGACCCACCGGTACAGTTTGAGTAGAATTTCTTTGCCGCTTAAACAAAAATTCTTTCTGATCATACTCCCGCAGTTTTTTGACCTTCGCTGCCTTCATAGGTGCCAAAACTACGTCACTCTCACTCAACCCTCGAACCACCCGTCCAGCACTGCTGAGTTTGGTTCCCGTGACAATATCGAGGGCCTGTGTGAGCAGCGAGAGAACTATTTTTCATTCTCGTCATTTTTATTCCGACGTGAAGCCGTCTGTGATGTGGCGGGGTATAGTGAGAGTTGTACCTGCAGCGCCACAGTTTCGTCTTGCTGCGTGAGGGCAGAATCAAGATGCCCTAGTCTCATTTCCACCTCACGTCTTCCATCCTGGCCCGGGCCCCAGACCACCGGTACAAGTTTGAGTAAATTTCTTGCCGCGAACAAAAATTTCTTCAGGATCATCCTCCGCGGTTTTTTGACCTGTCGCATGCCTTCAATAGGGTAGCCAAACTAAGTCCCTCTCACTCACTCCTCCGAACCAGCCCGGTCCGCACTGCTTGAGTTTGTTCCCGTGACATAGCGAGGGCCTGTGTGACAGCGAGAAAGCTTATTTTTCATTCTCGTCATTTTTATTTCGACGTGAGCCGTCGGTGATGTCGGGGTTATAGTGAGAGTTTGTACCTGCCGCCACAGTTTCGTCTGGCCGGGCGGCAGAATCAATTGCCATAGTCCTCATCTTAACCACTCACGTCTTTTCGACTGGCCCGGGCCCCAGACCCCCGGTTACATTTTGGAAGTATAATTTCTTTGCCGCTAAACAAAAATTCTTTTCATGACATCCTCCCGCAGGTTTTTGACCTGTCGCATGCCTTCATAGGGTAGCAACCTAAGTCCTCGCACTCAACTCCCGCCAACAGCCGTCCGAGCACTGGCTGGAGTTGGTTCCCGTGACAATAGCGAGGCCCTTGTGAGCAGTCAGAGAAGCTGTTTTTCATTCCGCGTCATTTTTATTCACGTGAATCCGTCGGTGAATGTGCGTGTTATATGAGAGTTGTACCTGCCGCACAGTTCGTCTGCCGGGCGGGCAGAATCAAGATGCCCTAGTCTCATCTTACACTCACGTCTTTCCATACTGGCCGGGCCCATCCACCGGTACAAGTTTGAGTAGTAATTATCTTTGCCGCTAACAAAAATCCCTTCATTTCATGATCATCCCTACCGCAGGTTTTTGACCTGTCGCATGGCCTTCATAGGGTAGCCAAAACTAAGTCACTCTCCCTCAACTCCTCCGAAACAGCCCGTCCAGCACTGCTGAAGTTGGTTCCCGTGACATGCAGAGGGCCTGTGTGAGCAGGCGAGAGAAGCGGATTTTCATATTCTCGTCCATTATTTATTCGACGTTAAGCCGTCGTGATGTGCGGGGGTTATAGTGAGAGTTGTACCGCCGCCACAAGTCTCTGCCGGGCGGCAGAATCAAGATTGCCTATATCATCTTACCACTCCGTTCTTTCCATACTGGCCTGGCCCCATGACCACCCGTACAAGTTTGAGTAGAATTTCTTTGCCGCTAAACAAAAATTCTTCATGATCATCTCCCGCAGTTTTTGACCTGTCGCATCCTTCCATCAGGGTAGACCAAAACTAAGTCACTCTCACTCACTCGCCGTAACCAGCCCGTCCAGCACTGTGAGTTGGTTCCCGTGACAATAGCGGAGGGCCTGTGTGAGGCACGAGAGAAGCTGATTTTTTCTTCTCGTCATTTTGATTCCGACGTGAAGCCTCGGTGATGTGCGGGGTTATAGTGAGAGTTGTAACCTGCCGCCACAGTTCGTCTGGCCGGCGGGCAGATCAAGAATCGCCTATTCTATCTTACCACTCACGTCCTTTCCATACTGGCTCCGGCCCCAGACGCACCCGGTAGCAATTTTGAAGTAGAATTTCTTTGCCGCTAAACAACAATCTTTCATGGATCATCCTCCCGCAGGTTTTTGACCTGTCGCAGCCTCATAGGGTAAGACCAACTAGTCACTCTCACTCAACTCCTCCCGAACACCGCCCGTCCAGCCCTGCTGAGTTGTTCCCGTTGACATAGCGAGGGCCTGTGTAGTAGAACAGCGAGAGAAGCTGATTTTTCATTTCTCGTCATTGTTATTCCGACGTGAAGCCGTCCGGATGATGTGCAGTTTTATAGTGGAGAGTTTGTACCTGCCGCCACAGTTCGTACTGGCCGGGCGGGCAGAATCAAGATGCCCAGTCTCATCTTACACTCACGTCTTTCCATACTGGCCCAGGGCCCCAGACCACCCGGTCAAGTTTGAGTAGAATTTCTTTGCCGCTAACAAAATTCTTTCATGATCATCCTCCCGCAGGTTTTTTTGACTGTCGCATCCTTCAACAATGGGTAGCCAAACTAGTCACTCTCTCCTCAACTCCTCCGACCAGCCCGTCCCGCACTGGCTGAGTTGGTCCGTGACATAGCGCGGGCCTGTGTGAGCAGCGAGAGAAGTCTGTTTTTCATTCTCGTCATTTTTTCGACGTGAAGCGTCGGTGATGTGCCGGGTTTATAGTGAGAGTTGTACCCTGACCGCCCGTTCGTCTGGCCGTGCGTGCAGAGCAATATGCCCTAGTCTCCTCTTCCACTCAAGCATTTCCATACTGGCCCGGGCCCAGACCACCCGGTACAGTTTGGTCGAATTTCTTGCCGTAAACAAAAAATTCTTTCATGATCTCCTCCCGCAGTTTTTGACCTTTCGCATGCCTTCATAGGGTAGCCAAAACTAAGTCACTCTCACTCACTCTCCGAACATCAGTCCAAGCACTGCTGAGTTGTTCCCGTGACATAGCGAGGGCCTGTGTGAGCAGCGAGAGAAGCTGATTTTTCATTCTCGTCATTTTTATTCCGACGTGAAGCCGTCGGTGATGTGCGTGTTATAGTGAGAGTTGTACCTGCCGCCACAGTTCGTCTGGCCGGGCGGGCAGAATCAAGATGCCCTAGTCTCATCTTACCACTCACGTCTTCCATACTGGCCGGGCCCCAGACCACCCGGTACAAGTTTGAGTAAATTTCTTTGCCGCTAAACAAAAAATTCTTTCATGATCATCCTCCCGCAGGTTTTTGACCTGTCGCATGCCTTCATAGGGTGCCAAACTAAGTCACTCTCACTCAACTCCTCGAACAGCCGCGTCCATGCACTGCTGAGTGGTTCCGACCCCCCCGTGACATAGCGAGGCCTGTGTGATCAGCAGGTAGAGAAGCTGAAATTTTTCATCTCGTCATTTTTTATTCCGACGTGACGCCGTCGTGTGATGTGCGTGTTATAGTGAGATTGTACCTGCCGCACGTTATCGTCTGGCCGGTCGGGCAGAATCAAGATGCCCTGAGTCTCTCTTACACTCCACTCCGTCTTTCCATACTGGCCCGGGCCCCAGACCACCCGGTACAAGTTTAGAGTAGAATTTCTTTTCCGCTAAACCAAAAATCTTTCATGATCATCCTCCCGCAGGTTTTTGACCTGTCGCATGCTTCATAGGTAGCCAAAACTAAGTCACTCTCGACTCAAAACTCCTCCGAACCGCGCGCCGTCCAGCACTGCTATTGTGGTTTTCCCGTGAGCATAGCGAGGCCTGTGTGAGCACGAGGAAGCTGATTTTTCATTCTCGTCATTTTTATTCCGACGTGAAGCTGTCGTGATGTTCGTGTTATAGTGAGAGTTGTACCTGCGCCAGAGTTCGTCTGGGCAGGGCGGGAGCGAATCAAGATGCCCTATTTCATCTTACCACTCACGTCCTTTCCATACTGGCCCGGCCCCATACCCCCGGTAACGAATTTTGATTAGAATTTCTTTGCCGCTAACAAAAAAGTCTTTCATGATCCTCCTCCGCAGGTTTTTTGACCTGTCGCATTCCCTTCTTAGGGTAGACAAACTAGTCCACTCTCACCTCACTCCTCCGAACCAGCCTTCCAGCACTGCTGAGTTTGGTTCCGTGCCATGCGAGGCCTTTGTGAGCAGCGAGAGAGCTGATTTTTTCATTTCTCGTCCTTTTTATTCCGACGTGAATCCGTCGGTGATGTGCGTGTTATAGTTAGAGTTGTCCTGCCGCCACAGTTCGTCTGGGCCGGTCGGCAGATCCCGATGCCCTATCTCATCTTATCACACCATCAGTCTTTCCAATACTGCCCGGCCCAGACCACGCCGGTACAATTTTGAGTAGAAGTTTCTTTGCCGCTAACAAAAATTCTTTCATGATCATCCTCCCGCAGGTTTTTTTGACCTGTCGCATGCCTTCATAGGGGTAGCCAAAACCTAAGTCACCTCTCACTCACTCCTCCGACCAGCCCTTACCAGCACTGCTGAGTTTGGTTCCCGTGACAATAGCGAGGGCCTGTGTGAGCCGCGAGAGAAGCTGATTTTCATTCTCTTCATTTTTATTCCGACGTGAAGCCGTCGGTGATTTGCGTGTTATAGTGAGAGTTGTACGCCGCCACAGTTCGTCTGGCCGGGCGGGCTAGAATCAATGCCTATCTCAATCTTACCACTCACGTCCTTTCACATACTCCTGGCCCCGGCCCCATACCACCCTTACAATTTGAGTAGAATTTCCTTTTGCCGCTACACAAATCCTTTTCATGATCATCCTCCCGCAGTTTTTTGACCTGTCGCGTGCCTTAATAGGGTCTCCAAAACTAAGTCACTCTCACTCACTCCTCCGACCAGCCCGTCCAGCACTGCGTGAGTTGGTTCCCGTGAACAATAGCGTACGGGGCCTGTGTGAGCAGCGAGAGAAGCTGATTTTTTTCATTCTCTCCCATTTTATATTCCGACTTGAAGCCGTCGTTGATGTGCGTGTTTATAGTGAGAGTGTACCTGCCGCCACAGTTCGTCTTGGCCGGGCGGCAGAATCAAGGATGCCCTAAGTCTCTCTTACCCTCACGAGTCTTTCCATACTGGCCCGGCCTCTCCAGACCACCCGGTACAAGTTTCGTAGAATTCTCTTTGCCGCTAAACAAAAATCTTTTCATGATCAAGCCTCCCGCAGGTTTTTGACCGTCGCATGCTTCTAGGGTAGCCAAAACAAGTCACTCTCACTCAACTCTCCGAACCAGCCCTCCACACTGCTGATTTGGTCCCCGTGACAATAGCGATGCCTGTGTGAGCAGCGAGAGAAGCTGATTTTTCATTCTCGTCATTTTATTCATACGTGAAGCCGTCGGTGATGTGCGTGTTAAAGTGAGATAGTTGTCACCTTCCGGCCACAGTTCGTCTGGCCCCGGTCGGGCAGAATCAAGATGGCCTAGTCCTCATCTTAACCACTCACGTCTTTCCATACCTGGCCCGGGGCCCCGACCACCCGTAACAGTTTGAGTAGAATTTCGTTGGACCGGCTAAACAAAAATTCTTTCATGATCTCCCTCCCCGCAGGTTTTTGACCTGTCGCTGCTTCTAGGGTAGCCAAACCTAAGTCCTCTGCACTCAACTCCTCGACCGAGCCCGTCCAGCACTGCTGAGTTGGTTCCGTGAACAATAGAGAGGGCCTGGGTTAGCAGCGAGAGAAGCTGATTTTTCATTCTCGTCATTTTTATTCCGACGTGAAGCCGTCGGTTGTGTGCGTGTTAATAGTGAGAGTTGTAACCTGCGCCACAAGTTCTCTGGCGGGCGGGCAGAATCCAGATCCTTATCTCATCGTTAACCACTCGACCTTCTTTCCATACTGGCCGGGCACCCAGACCACCCGTACAAGTTTGAGTAGAATTTCTTTGCCGCTAAACAAAAAATTCTTTCATGAATCTCCTCCCGCGGTTTTTGACTGTCGCTGCCTTCCTCGGTACCAAAACTAAGTCACTCTCACTCAACTCCTCCGAACGCAAGCCCTTCCAGCACTGCTAGTTGGTTCCCAGTGACATGCGTGATGGCCTGTGTGAGCAGCGAGAGAAGCTGATTTTTCATTCTCGTCATTTTTATTCCGACGTGAAGCCGTACGGTGATGTGCGTGTTATAGTGAGAGTTGTACCTGCCGCAAAGTTCGTCTGGCCGGGGCGGGCGAATCAAGATGCCCTAGTCTCATCTTACACTCAAGTCTTTCCATTTACTGGCCCGGGCCCCAGACCACCCCGGTACAAGTTTGAGTAGATTTCTTTGCCGCTACAAAACATTCTTTCCAATGATCATCCTCCCCGCAGGTTTTTGACCTGTCGATGCCTCTAGGGTTAGCCAAACTAGTCACTCTCCTCAACTCCTCCGAACCAGCCCGACCAAGCGCTGCTGGTTGGTTCCCGTGACATGAGGCTGAGTGCCTGTGTGAGCAGCGAGAGAAGCTGATTTTTCATTCTCGTCTTTTTATTCCGACGTTGAAGCCGTCGGTGATGTTAGCTGTTATAGTGAGAGTTGTACCTGCCGCAACAGTTCGTCTGGCCGGTGCGGGCAAGTGAAAGTCAGATGCCCTAGTCTCACTTACCCTCCGTCTTTCCATACTGGGCCCGGGCCCCAGACCACCGGTTACTGAAGAAGTTTTGAGTAGAATTTCTTTGCCGCTAACCAAAAATTCTTTCATGATCATACCTCTGCCGCAGTTTTGACCTGTCGCATGCCTTCATAGGGTCCAAAACTAAGTCACTTTCACTCACTCACTCCGAACCAGCCCGTCCAGCACTGCTGGGTTGGTTCCCGTGACATAGCGAGTGCCTGTTTTGAGCAGCAGAGAGAAGCTGATTTTTCATTGCTCTCTTTTTTTTCCGACGTGAAGCCGTCGGTGCTGTGCGTGTTATAGTGAGTTTGTTACCTGCCTCCACAGTTCGTCTGGCCGGCGGGCAAATCAAGATGCCTACAGATCTCATCTTACCCACTACAGTCTTTCATACTGGGGGCCCGGGCCCAGACCACCCGTACAAGGGGTTTGAGTATAATTCTTTGCCGCTAAACAAAAATTCTTTCATGATCATCCTCCCGCGCTGTTTTTTAGGCCTGTCCCGCATCCTTCATCAGGTATAGCCAAAACTAAGTCACTCTCACTCAACTCCTCCGACCCAGCCCGTCCAGCACTGCTGAGTTGTTCCCGTGACTAGCGAGGGCCTGTTGTGAGCACGAGAGAACTGATTTTTCATCTCGTAATTTTTTTCCGACGTGAATCGTCGGTGTATGTGCGTGTTATAGTGAGAGTTGTACCTGCGCCACAGTTCGTCTGGCCGGGCGGCAGTATCAAGATGCCTAGTCTCTCTTACCACTCACGTCTTTCCTACTGGCTCCGGGCCCCAGACCACCCTGTACAAGTTTTGAGTAGAATTTCTTTGCCGCTAAACTAAAAATTCTTTCATGATCATCCTCCTCGCAGGTTTTTGACCTGTCCGCAATGCTTTCCATAGGGTAGCCGAATACTAATTCCCTCTCATCTCAACTCTCCGAACCAGCCCGTCCAGCACTGCTGATTTGGTTCCCGTGACATAGCGAGGCCTGTTGTAGCAGCGGAGAGCAGCTGATTTTTCATTCTCGTCATTTTTAGTCCGACTTGACGCCGTCGGTGATGTGCGTGTTCTAGGGTGAGAGTTGTACCTGCCGCACAGTTCGATCTGCATGCGGGCAGAATCAATGCCCTATCTCACTGCATTTACCACTCACGTCTTCATACTGGCCCGGGCCAGACCACCGGGTACACAGTTTGAGTAGAAATTTCTTTGCCGCCTACAAAAATATTCTTCATGATCATCCTCCCGCAGGTTTTTGACGCTGTCCGCATGCCTTTCATAGGTTAGCCACACTAGTCCTCTCACTCAACATCCTCCGAACCAGCCCGGTCTGCACTGCTGAGTTTGGTTCCCGTGACAATTACAGAGGGCCCTGTTTGAAGCAGCGAGAGAAGCTGATTTTTTTCCTATTCTCGTCCATTTTATTCCGACGTGAAGCCCGTCGGTGATGTTGCGTGTTATAGTGCGGTTGTACTGCCGCCACAGTTTCGTCTGGCCCGGCGGGCAGAATCAAGATGCCCTAGTTCTCATTTCCTACTCCGTCTTTCCTACTGGCCCGGGCCCCAGACCACCCGGTAACGTTTGCTTAGAATTTCTTTGCCGCTAACAAAAATTCTTTCATGATCATCCTCCCGCAGGTTTTTGACCTTTCGCATGCCTTCATAGGGTAGCCAACGAAGTCCTCCACTCAACTCCTCCGACCATCCCCGTCCGCACTGCTGAGTTGTTCCCGTGACAATAGGCGAGGCTGTGTGAGGCAGCGAGAGAGACTGATTTTTCATTCTCGTCATTTTTAATTCCGACGTGAAGCCGTCGGTGATGTGCTGTTATAGTGCGAGTTTGTACCTGCCGCCACAGTTCGTCTGGCCGGGCGGGCAGAATCAGATGCCCTAGTCTACATCTTACCACTTCAACGTCTTTCCTACTGGCCCGGCCCCAGAGCCACCCGGTACAAAGTTTGAGTAAATTTCTTTGCCGCCTAAACAAAAAATTCTTTCATGATCATCCTCCCGCAGGTTTTTGACCTGTCGCTGCGCTTCCATGGTCGCAAACTAGTCACTCTCCTCAACTCCTCCGAACCAGCCCGTCCCAGCACTGCTAGTTGGTTCCCGTGACATAGCGAGTGCCTGTGTGAGCACGAGAGAAGCTGATTTTTCATTCCTCGTCATTTTTATTCCGACGTGAAGGCCGTCGGTGATGTGCGTGTTTATAGTGATTAGTTTGTTACTGCCGCCACAGTTCGTGCTGGCCGTGCGGCAGAACAAGATGCCCTGTCTCTCTGTGACCACTCACGTCTTTCATACTGTCCCGGCCCCGTACCACCCGGTACAAGTTTGAGTAGAATTTCTTTGCCGCTAAACAAAAATTCTTTCCATGACTCATTCCTCCGCGGTTTTTTGAACCTGTCGCATGCATTCGTAGGGTAGCCAAAATAAGTCACTCTCACTCAATCCTCCGACCATGCCCGTCCCCGCACTGCTGAGTTGGTTCCCGTGACAATAGCGAGGCCTTGTGAGCGAGCGAGAGAAGCTGTTTTTCATTCTCGTCCATTTTTATTCGACGTGAAGGGGACACAGGGTCGGTGATTTCGTATGTTATAGTGAGAGTTGTACTGCCGCCCGTCGTCTGCCGGGCGGGCATCAATCAGATGCCCTAGTCTCTCTAACCACTCGACGTCCTTTCCTACTGCCCGGGCCCCAGAACCCCCGGTACAGTTTGAGTAGAATTTCTTTGCCGCTAACAAAAAATTCTTTCATATCATCCTCCCGCAGATTTTGACTCTGTTCGCATGCTTCATATGGTAGCCAAAACTAAGCTAAGTCCTCTCACTCAAACATCTCCGCACCAGCCCGTCAGCACTGCTGAGATTGGTTCCCGTGACAATAGCGAGGCCTGTGTGAGCAGCGGAGAAAGCTGATTTTTTTCATTCTCGCATTTTTATTCCGACGTGAAGCCGTCGGTGATGTGCGTGTTATAGTGAGAGTTTGTACCTGCCGCCACAGTTCGTCTGGCCTGGGCGGGCAGAATCAAGATGCCCTAGTCTCATCTTACCCTCACGCTCTTTCATTACTGGCCGCGGGCCTCAGACCACCCGGATACAAGTTTGAGTAGAATTTCTTTTGCCGCTAAACAAAAAATTCTTTCATGATGATCATCCTCCTCCGCAGGTTTTTTGCCCTGTCGCATGCCCTTCATAGGGTAGCCAAAACTAAGTCACTCTCACTCAACTCCTCCGAACCAGCCCGACCAGCGCTGCTGGGTTGGTTCCCGTGACAATAGCGAGTGCCTGTGTGGCAGCGAGAGAAGCTGATTTTTTCATTCTCGTCATTTTTATTCCGCGTGAAGCCTTCGGTGCTGGTGCGTGTTATAGTAGAGAGTTGTACCTGCCGCACAGTTCTCTGGCCGGGCGGGCCGAATCAGAGATGCCCTGTCTCTCTTACCACTCACGTGGGTCTTTCCATACTTGCCCGGCCCCAGACCACCCGGTACAAGTTTGAGTAAATTCGTTGCCGCTAAACGAAAAATTCTTTCATGATCATGCCTCCCGCAGGTTTTTGACTCTGTCGCAATTGCCTTCATAGGGTATCAAAACTAAGTCACTCTCACTCACTCCTCGAACCAGCTCCCGTCCAGCACTGCTGATTTGTTCCCGGACAATAGCGAGGCCTGTGTGAGCAGCGAGAGAAGCTGATTTTTTCATTCTCGTCATTTTTATTCCGACGTGAAGCCGTCGGTGAATGTGCGTGGTTATAGTGAGAGTTGTACCTGCCGCCACAGTTGCGTCTGGCCGGGCGGGCAGATTCAAGATGCCTAGTCTCATCTTACCACTCACGTCTTTCTCATACTGGCCTGGGCCCCAGAACCACCGTACAAGTTTGAGTAGAATTTCTTTTGCCGCTAAACAAAAATTTCTTTCATGGAATCATCCTCCCCAGTTTTTGACCTGTCGCTGCCTTCTAAGGGTAGCCAAAAAACTAGTCCTCTCGACTCAACGTCCTCCGAAACCAGCCCGCCAGCGCTTGCTGGGTTGGTTCCCGTGACAATAGCGAGTGCCTGTGTGAGCACGGAAGAAGCTGATTTTCATTCTCGTCATTTTTATTCCGACGTGAAGCCGTCGGTTATGTGCGTGTTATAGTGGAGAGTTGTACCTGCCGCAACAGTTCGTCTCTGGCCGGGCGGGGCTAGAATCAAGATGCCCTAGTCGCATCTTTACCCACTACACGTCCTTTCCATAGCTGGCCCGGGCCCCAGACCCCCGGTAACAAGTTTTTAAGTAGAATTTCTTTGCCGCTAACTAAAATTCTTTCATGATCTCCTCCCGCAGGTTTTTGACCTGTCGCATGCTTCATAGGGTAGCCAAAACTATAGTCCTCTCACTCAACTCCTCCGAACCAGCGCCGTCCAGCACTAGCATGGTTGGTTCCCGTGACAATAGCGAGGGCCTGTGTGAGGCAGCGAGGATCTTATTTTTCATTCTCGTCATTTTTATATTCCGACGTGAGCCGTCGGTGAATGTGTCGTTTTATGTGAGAGTTGTACCTCCGCCACAGTTCGTCTGGCCGGGCGGCAGAATCAAGATGCCCTAGTCTCCTTACCACTCACGGTCTTTCCATACTGGGCCGGGCCCCAGACCACCCGTTACAGTTGAGTAGAATTTCTTTGCCGCTAAACAAAAAATTCTTTCATGATCATCCTCCGCAGGTTTTTGACACCCTGTCGCATGCCTTCATAGGGTAGCGCAAAACTAAGTCACTCTTCACTCAACTCCTCCAACCAGCCCGTCAGCCTGCTGATTGGTCCCGTGACAATAGCGAGGGCCTTTGTGAGCAGCGAATAGAATCTGATTTTTCTTCTCGTCCATTTTTTATTCCGACTGAAGCCGTCGGTGATGTGCGTGTTATGTGAGAGTTTTACCTGCGCCACAGTTTCCGTCTTGCCGAGTCGGGCAAGATCAGATGCCCTAGTCTCATCTTACCACTCCGTCCTTTCATACTGCCCGTGCCTCCAGACCACCCGGTACAAGTTTGAGTAGAATTTCTTTGCCGCTAAACAAAAATTCCTTTCATGCTCATCCCCCGCATGTTGTTTGACCTGTCGCATGCCTTCATAGGGTACCAAAACTAAGTTCACTCTTCCACAGGCACTCCTCCGAACCAGCCTCGACCAGCGCTTGGTCTGGGTTGTTCCCGTGAACAATAGCGAGTGCCCTTTGTGAGCAGCGGAGGCAGCTGATTTTTCATTCTCGTCATTTTTATTCCTGACGTGAAGCCGTCGGTGATGTGCGTGTAATAGTGATAGTTGTACCTGCCGCACATTAGTCTGTGCCGTGCGGGCAGCATCAAGATGCCTAGTCCTCATCTTACCCACTGCACGTCTTTCCATACTGGACCGGGCCCCAGACCACCCTTTACAAGTTTGAGTAGAATTTCCTTGGCCGCTAAACAAAAAAATTGCTTTCCATGATCACCGCCCGCATGATTTGACCTGTCGCATGCCTTCACTAGGGTAGCCAAAACTAAGTCACTCTCACTCACCTCCTCCGACTCAGCCCGTCCAGGCACTGCTGAGTTGGTTCCCGGTAGACAATAGCGAGTGCCTGTGTGAGCTCGAGAGACTGATTTTTCATTCTCGTCCTTTTTTATCCGACGTGAAGCCGTCGGTGATGTGCTGGTTAAGTGAGAGTTGGTACCTGCCGCCGACAGTTCGTCTGGCGGGGCGGAGCAGAATCAAGATGCCCTAGTCTCATCTTACCACTCACGTCTTTCCATACTGGCCCGGGCCCAGACCCGCCCGGTACACAGTTTGAGTAAATTTCTTTGCCGCTAAACAAAAAATTCTTTCATGCTCATCCTCCCGCCGGTTTTTGACATGTCCGCATGCCTTCATCGGGTAGCCGACAAACTAAGTCACTCTCACTCAAACTCCTCCGAACCAGCCCGTCCAGCCTGCTGAGTTGGTTCCCGTGACATAGCGAGGGGCCTGTGTGACGCGCGAGAGAAGGCTGATTTTTCATTCTCGTCATTTTTTATTCCGACGTGAGCCGTCCGGTGATGGTGAGCCGTGTTAATAGTGAAGTTTGTACCTGCCGCCACAGTTTTCGTCTGGCCGGGCGGGAGAATCAAGATGCCCTAGTCTCATCTACCACTCCGTCTTTCCATACTGGCCCGGGCCCCAGACCACCCGTTACATGTTTGAGTAGAATTTCTTTGCCGCTAAACAAAAATTCTTTCGTGACATCCTCCCGCAGTTTGACCTGTCGCATGCCTTCATAGGGTAGCCAAAACTAAGTCACTCTCACTCAACTCCTCCCGAACCAGCCAGTCCAAGCTTACTGCTGAGTTGGTTCCCTTGACAATTAGCGAGGGCTGTGGTGAGCGCGAGAGAAGGCTGATTTTTCATTCTCGGTCATTTTATTCCGACGTGAAGCCGTCGGTTGATGTGCGTGTTATAGTGAGAGTTTGGTACCTCTCCTGCCACAAGTTCGTCCTGGCCGAGGCGGCAAGAATCAAGATGCCCCTAAGTCTCAATCTTACACTCACCGTCTTTCCATATGGCCCGGGCCCACATACCCGCCGGTACAAGTTTGGTAGAATTTCTTTGGCGCTAAACAAAAAATTACTTTCTGATCAGCTCCCGAGGCAGTTTTTTGACCTGTCGCATTGCCTTCATAGGTGCCAAACTAAGTCACTCTCACTCAACTCCTCCGAACCACCCGTCCGCACTGCTGAGTTTGTTCCCGTGACAATAGCGATGGCCTGTGTGAGCAGCGAGAGAAGCTGATTTTTCATTCTCGTCATTTTTATTCCGCCGTGAGCGTCGGTGATGTATGCGTGTTATAGTGAGAGTTGTACTGCCGCCACAGTCAGTCTGGCCGGGCGGGCAGAATCAGATGCCCTGTCTCATCCTTACACTCACGTCCCCTTTCCATACTGGCCCCGGGCCCATCCACCCGTACAATTTGAGTAGAATTTCTTTGCCGCTAAACAAAAAATTCTTTCATGAATCCTCCTCCCGCAGGTTTTGTGACCTGATCGCAGGCCTTCATAGGTACCAAACTAAGTCACTCTCACTGGGGCAACTCCTCCGAACCAGCCTTCCCAGCACTGCTGGAGGTTGGTTCCCGTGACATCGCGAGGGCCTGTGTGAGCAGCGAGAGCAAGCTGATTTTTCTTCTCGTCATTTTTAATTCCGCGTGCAGCCGTCGGTGATGTGCGTGTTATAGTTGGAGAGTTTACTGCCTGCCCAGTTCGTCTTGCCGGGCGGTCAGATCAAATGCCCTAGTCTCATCTTACCAACTCACAGTCCCTTTCATACTGGCCCGGTTCCCCGACCACGCCGTACAGGAGTTTGAGTAGAATTTCTTTGCTCTAAACAAAAAATGTTCTGTCCATGATCATCCTCCCGCAGGTTTTTTGCCTGTCGCATGCCTTCATAGGGTAGGCCTAAAACTACGTCACTCTCACTCAACCTCCGACGCAGCCCGTCCACACACTGCTGAGTTGGTTCCCGTTACAATAGCGAGTGCCTGTGTGAGCAGCGAGAGAAGCTAGATTTTTCATTCTCGTCATTTTTATTCCGACGTGAGCCGTTCTGTGAATGTGCGTTGTTATAGTGATAGTTTGTACCTGCCGCCACAGTTCGTCTGGCCGGGCGTGCAGAATCAAGATTGCCCTAGTCTCCTCTACCACTTCACGTCTTTCCATACTGCCCGGGCCCCAGACCACCCGGTAACAAAGGTTTGAGTAAATTTCTTTGCCGCTAACAAAAAATTCTTTCATGATCATCCTCCCCGGTTTTTGACCATGTCGCAATGCCTTCATAGTGGTAGCCAAAACGAAGTCACTCTCACTCAACTCCTCCGAACCAGCCTGTCAGCACTGCTGAATTGTCCCGTGCAATCGCGAGGCTGGTGTAGAGCAGCGAGAGAAGCTGATTTTTCATTCTCGTCATTTATTATTCCGACGTGAAGCCGTCGGTGAGAATCCGTCGGTGATGTGCGTGTTTAATAGTGGAGAGTTGTACCTGCCGCCACAGTTCGTCTGGCCGCGCGGGCCAGAATCAAGATGCCCTATCTCATTCTTACCACTCACGTCTTTCCATACTGGCTCCCGTGTCCCCCAGACCACCCGGTACAAGTTTGATCTTAAATTTCTTGTGCCGCTAAACAAAAAATTCTTTCATGATCATCCTCCCGCCGGTTTTTTGGCCTGTCGCATGCCTTCATAGGGTGCCAAACTAAGTCACTCTCACTCAACTCCCTCCGACCAGCCCCGTCCAGCACTGCTGAGTTGGTTCCCGTGATCAATAGCGAGGGCCTGTGTGAGCAGCGAGAGCTGATTTTTCATTCTCGTCATTTTTATTCCGACGTGAAGCGTCGGTGTGTGCGTGTTATATGAGAGTTGTATCCTGCCGCCACATTTCGTCTGGGCGGGCGGGCAGAATCAAGATGCCCTAGTCTCATCTTAACCACTCACTCTTTCCATACTGGCCCGGCCCCAGACCACCCGGTACAGTTGAGTAGAATTTCTTTGCCCTAAACAAAAAATTCTTTCATGTCGTCCTCCCAGCAGTTTTTGGACCTGGTCGCATGCCTTCAATGGAGGGTAGCCAAAACTAAGCACTCTCACCTCAACTCCTCCGAACCAGCCCGCCAGCGCTCTGGTGTTGTTTCCCGTGACAATAGCGAGTGCCTTGTGTAGCAGCGAGAGAAGCTATTTTTAATTTCTCGTCCATTTTTATTCCGACGTGAAGCCGTCGGTGATGGCGTGTTATAGTTGAGAGTTGTACACCTGCGCAACAGTTCGTCTGCACGGGCGGGCAGAAATCACGATGCCCTAGTCTCGATCTACCACTCTCAACGTCCTTTCCATACTTGTGCCCGGGCCCCAGACCATCCCCCCGGGGGGGGGGTACAAGTTTGAAGTAGACAATTTTCTTTGCCTCTAAACAAAAAATTTTTTCATGATCTCCTCCCGCAGGTTTTTGACCTGTCGCATGCCTTCATAGGGTAGCCAAAACTAAGTCACTCTCTTCACTCAACTTCCTCCGATACGCAGCCCCTCTCAGCAACTGCTGATTTGTTCGCCGTGACAATAGGCGAGGGCCTGTGTGAGCAGCGAGAGAAGCTGATTTTTCATTCTTCAGTCATTTTTTATTCCGACTAAGCCGTCGGGTGAATGTGGCGTGTTTATAGTGAGAGTTTGTACCTGCCGCCACAGTTCGTCTGGCCGGGCCGGGCATATCAAGATGCCCTAGTCTCATCTTACCCGCACTCTTTCCATACTGGCCCGGGCCCACCGACCACCACGGTAAAGTTTGAGTAGAATTTCTTTGCCGCATAAACAAACAATTCTTTCATGAATCATCCTCTCTCGCAGTTGTGACCTGTCGCATCCTTCATAGGGGTAGCCAAAACTAAGTCACTCTCACTCAACTCCTCCGGCACCAGCCCGACCAGCGCTGCTGGGTTGGTTCCCCGTGGACAATGGCGAGTGCCTGTGTGACAGCGAAGAGAAGCTGATTTTTTCATTCTCGTCATTTTTATTCCGACGTGAAGCCGTCGGTGATGTGTGTCGTGTTTATAGTGAGAGTTGTTAACTGCCGCCAGTCGTCTGGCCCGGCGGGCAGTAATCAAGATCCCTAGTCCTCAATCTTACCACTCACGTCTTTTCCATACTGGCCCGCCCCAGCACCCGTACAATTTGAGTATAATTTCTTTGCCGCTAAACAAAAATTCTTTTTCATGATCATTCCTCCCGCAGGTTTTTGACCTGGCGCATAGCCTTCATAGGGTAGCCAAAACTAAGTCCTCTCACTCTAACTCCTCCGAACCAGCCCGTCCAGCTACTGCTGAGTTTGGTTCCCGTGACAATAGCGAGTCCTGTGTGAGCCTGCGAGAGAAGCTGATTTTTCAGTTCTCGTCATTTTTATTCCGACGTGAAAGGCCGTCGGTGATGGCGTTTATAGTGAGAGTTGTACCTGCCGCCATACAGTTCGTCTGGCCGGGCGGGCAGACCCAAGATGCCCTAGTCTCATCTTAACACTCACGTCTTTCCATACTGGCCCGGGCCCCAACCACCCGGTACAAGTTTGAGTAGAATTTCTTTGCCGCTAAACAAAAAATTCTTTCATGATCATCCTCCCGCAGGTTTTTGACCTGTCGCATGCCTCATAGGGTTAGCCAAAACTAAGTCACCTCACTCAACTCCTCCGAACCAGCCCGTCCAGCACTGCTGAGTTGGTTCCCGTGACAATAGCGAGGGCCTGTGTGAGCAGCGAGAGAAGCTGATTTTTCATTCTCGTCATTTTTATTCCGACGTGAAGCCGTCGGTGATGTGCGTTTTATAGTGAGAGTTGTACCTGCCGCCACAGTTTCGTCTGGCCGGGCGGGCAGAATCAAGATGCCTAGTCTCATCTTACCACTCACGTCTTTCCATACTGGCCCGGGCCCCAGACCACCCGGTACATTTGAGTAGAATTTCTTTGCCGCTAACAAAAAATTCTTTCATGATCATCCTCCCGCAGGTTTTTGACCTGTCGCATGCCTTCATAGGGTAGCCAAAACTAAGTCACTCTCACTCAATCCTCCGAACCAGCCCGTCCAGCACTGCTGAGTTGGTTCCCGTGACAATAGCGAGGGCCTGTGTGAGCAGCGAGAGAAGCTGATTTTTCATTCTCGTATTTTTCGCGTGGCCGCGGTGAGGGTTTTTAAATTTCCTGCCGCCCAGTTCGTCTGCGGCCGCGGCAAATCAAGAGCCCTAGTCATCCCTTTCACTCACTCTTCCATACGGCCCGGCCCCACCCCGTGTACAAGAGGGAATTTTTGCCGCTAACAAAAAATTTTTTCCTCATTTTCCGACTGACCGTTTTGTGTCGATTTTTAGGGCAAGTACCTCCGCCACCTCCGACCGCCGGCGACATGAGCCTTCCACTTCATACGTTTCCATTGGACGGGCCGGGGAAAGTGTTTAATTTCTGCCTTTACAGTTGCTCTGGTTTCGGGAATGAGATTGACCTGCCTACCTTATCGTCTGCCATAGCCCATCCCACTCCACCTACCATCACGTCTTGCCTAGGGTTCCCGACAACCGCAGTTTTGAGAGAGACTTGCTATTTCATTTATTGACTCCCGCAGGTTGCCCGTGATGGTTACCGCACAGGCCCGGCGGGCAAATCAATTTCCAATCCCCGTCCTCATTCTATTGGCCCCGGGGAAGCAGCCGTAAAGATTGGGTGAATTTTTCTTCCCTCAAATTCGATGAGTCTCTCCGCAGTTTTTCTGATGCCGGCCCACAGTCCTCTCCGGGGAATCGATGCCAGCTATCCTACACTCGTCTTCCACTGCGGCCCGACAGCCGGTAAGTAGCTAAATTTTTTTTCCTAATTTTTCGAAGACCGTGGTGGGTTATAGTTTTGAGTGCGGCCACTTCGTGGCAGGGGGCCAAATAAATCCCCTACTCACTTTCCCCACGACTTCAACGCCCGGCCCAACCCACGGTGTTGAGTAAATTCGAGCCTCTAAAATCCGATACTTCTCCGGATTCCTATTTGAGAAGAATAATTTCTTTAACTCCTGAACCGCCGCCACCGTGGGTTGGCCCCGGGACAAAGGGGGGGCCCTTTAAAAGCCCCAAAAGGAAAACNGTCGCTGATGGCGGTTCGTGAGATTGACCGGCCTCCAGTTCGTCTGCCGGGCGCGAATCAATCGTGCCCTTCTATCTTACCTCCGTCTTATCTCCCGGGCCCGACCGGTACAGTTTGAGTAGAAGTTTTTTGCCGCTAACAAATTCTTTCTGATCTCCTGCGCAGGTTTTTGCCTCTAGCCTTCAGGTCCAACTAAGTCCCTCTCATCACCTTCCAACGCCGCCAGCAACTAGTGTTTTCCCTGACAATAGGAGGCCTGTGGCTGTGAAGCTGTTCATCTTTCAACATTTTATTCCGACGTGAAGCCTCGTCGATTAGCCGTATGGAGTTACTTGGTCCCGTGACGGGGCCTGTTAATCACGAGACTATTTTCATCTCCATTTTTATTCCTACGCCGGGTGATCGTCAGTTTGAAGTAGATTCCTTGCCCCTACAGTTCTTGCCTGGTCAATCTCCAGTTGCCCTGTCCCATTCCTCTAGTCTTCCAACTACCCGGGCCCCAACCACCCGGTCAGTTGACAGATTGTGCCCTTTGCTAAAAATTGCTTTTTCCCTCGCATGTTTTTGCATAGCGGGCTGTTGAGTCAGAACGATTCATCCGTCTTACTTCCGACCGGCCCGTGCATGGCGGTTGTGTGACATGCGAGGCTGTTGCGCGGGAACTGACTTTCCATTTACCTCATCTTCCATAGCCCGGGTCGCGATAGAGATGACTGCATTCGTTGCCGCGCAAATTCAGATCTCCCTAGTTCTTTCCCTCCGCTTCCAATGGCCCATAACCACCCTACAATCGAACATTTCTTGCCGCTACAGATTCTTGACATGCATGCCTCGTGCAGTTAGACCTTTTCATTCTCGTCCAACTGCACTCGTATTCCTAACGAGCTGTACGCCGGACAGTTTTCCCGTGCAGGGATCCGTGACAGTCGGAGCTGTAATTTTTCTCTCTTTTCCGAGCACCGTCAGTTGGTTTTTGGAAAAATCTTCATTCGCCGGCGGGATCGATGCCCTAGTCCACTACCCTCACTCTCCTCACCCGGCCAGACCGAGTTCGTAATCGCCGTAACAAAATTTTTCATTCTCTCCGCGTTTCTGCGTATAGTGAGAGTTGTACCTGCCGCCACATTCGTCTGCCGGGCGGCAGAATCAAGATGCCCTAGTCTCATCTTACACTCCGTCTTTCCATACTGGCCCGGGCCCCAGACCACCCGGTACAGTTTTGAGTAGAATTTCTTTTGCCGCTAAACAAAAAATTCTTTCATGATCATCCTCCGCAGGTTTTTTTACCTGTCGCATGCCTCATAGGGTAGCCAAAACTAAGTCACTCTCACTCACTCCTCCGAACCACGCCGTCCAGCCTGCTGAGTTTTGGTTCCCGTGACAATAGCGAGGCCTGTGTGAGCAGCGAGAGAACTTTTTTCATTCTCGTCATTTTTCTTTCGACGTGAAGCCGTCGGTGATGGTGCGGGTTTATAGTGAGAGTTGTCCTGCGCCACAGTTCGTCTGGCCGGGCGGGCAGAATCAAGATGCCCTAGTCGCATCTTCCACTCACGTCTTTCCATACTGGCCGGCCGGCCCCAGACCACCCGGTACAAGAGTTTGAGTAAATTCTTTGCCGCTAAACAAAAATTCTTTCATGATATCCTCCCCAAGTTTTTGACCTGTCGCATGCCTTCATAGGGTAGCCAAAACTAAGTCACTCTCACTCACTCCGCCGAACCAGCCCGTCCAGCACTATGCTTTAGTTGGTTCCTGACAATAGCGAGGGCCTGTGTGAGCAGCGAGAGAAGCTTGATTTTTCATTCTCTCATTTTTTATCCGACGTGAAGCCGTCGGGTGATGTGCGGGTTTATAGTGAGAGTTTACCTGCCGCCACGTTCGTCTGGCCGGGCGGGCAGAATCAAGATGCCCTAGTCTCCATCTTACCACTCACGCTTTAAACATACTGGCCCGGGCCCGACCACCCGGTACAAGTTGAGTAGAATTTCTTTGCCGCTAAACAAAAAAATTCCTTTCATGATCATCCTCCCGCAGGTTTTGACCTGTCGCATGCCTTCATAGGGTAGCCAAAACTAAGTCCCTCTCACTCAACTCCTCCGAACACCCGTCAGTCACTGCTGAGTTGGTTCCCGGGGGTGAACAAATAGCGAGGGCCTGTGTGAAGCAGCGAGAGAAGCTGATTTTCATTCTCGTCATTTTTATTCACTGAAGCGTCGGTGATGTGCTTGTTATAGTGAGGAGTTGTACCTGCCGCACACGCGTTCGTCTGTCGCGGGCGTCAGAATCAAGATGCCCTAGTCTCATCTTACCACTCACGTCTTTCCATAACTGGCCCGGCGTCCCCGTAACAACCCGGTACAAGTTTTGAGTAGAAATTTCTTTGCCTCTAAACAAAATTTCTTTCATGATCATCCTCCCGCAGGTTTTTTACCTTGTCGCCAATGCCTTCATCGGTGTACAAACGAATTCACTCTCACGTCAACTCCTCCGAACCATCCCGTCCAGCCTGCTGAGTGTTTGGTTCCGTGACAATAGCGAGGCCTGTGTGAGCAGCGAGAGAAAGCTGATTTTTTCATTCTCGCATTTTTATTCCGACGTGAAGCCCCGTCGGTGATAGTGTCGGGTTATAGTGAGAAGTTGTACCTGCCGCCACAGTTCGTCTGGCCGGGCGAGCAGAATCAAGATGCCTAGTCTCATCTTACCACTCACGTCTTTTCCATACTGGCCCGGGCCCCAGACCACCCGGTCCCAGTGTTGAGTAGAATTTCTTTGCCGCGTAACCAAAAATTCTTTCATGTCATCCTCCGAGGTTTTGACCTGTCGCATGCTTCATAGGGTAGCCAAAACAAGTCATCTCACTCAACTCCTCCGAACCACCCGCCGCGTGCCTGAGTTGGTTCCCGTGCATAGCGAGTGCCTGGTGAGCACGAAGAAGCTGATTTTTCCTTCTCGTCATTTTTATTCGACTGAAGCCGTCGTGATGTCGGTATAGTGATTGTACTGCCGCCAACAGTCGTCCTGGCCTGGCGGGCAGAATCAAGATGCCTAGTCTCATCTTACCACTCACGTCTTTTCCATACTGGCCCGGTCCCACCACTCCGACAAGTTGAAGTAGAATTCTTTGCGCTAAACAAAAAATTCTTTCATATCATCCTCCCGCAGGTTTTTGACTGTCGCATGCCTTCAAGGTAGCCAACTAAGTCCACTCTCACTCAACTCTCCGACCAGCCCGTCCACACTGCTGAGTTTGGTTTCCCCGTGACAATAACGAGCTCTTGTGAGCAGCGAGAGAAGCTGATTTTCATTCTCGTCATTTTTATCCAGAAATGAAGCCGTCGTGATGTGCGTGTTATAGTGAGAGTTGTACCTGCCGCCACAGTTTTCCTGGCCGGGCGGGCAGAATAAGATGCCTAGTCTCATCTTACCATCACGTCTTTTCCATACTGCCGGCCCCAGACCCCGGTACAGTTTGAGTAGATTTCTTTGCCGCAACAAAAATTCTTTCATGATCATCCTCCCGCAGTTTTTTGACCTGTGCGCATGCCTTTCATTAGGGTAGCCGAAACCTAAGTCACTCTCACTCATACTCCTCCGAACCAGCCCCGTCCAGCCTGGCTGAGTTTGGTTCCCGTGACAATAGCGAGTGCCTGTGTGACAGCGAGAGAATCTGATTTTTCATTCTCGTCATTTTTAATTCCGACGTGAAGCCGTCGGTGATGTGCTGTGTATAGTGAGAGTTGTACCTGCCGCCACCGTTCGTCTGGCCGGGCGGGCAGAATCAAGATGCCTTAGTCTCATCTTACCACTCAAAAAACCGGGTTTCTTTCCATAATACTGGCCCGGGCCCCAGACCACCCGTACAATTTGAGTAGAATTTCTTTGCCGCTAAACAAAAAATTCTTTCCATGATCTCCTCCCGCGTTTTTGACCTTCCATGCCTTCATAGGGTAGCCAAAACTAAGTCCTCTCACTCAACTCCTCCGAACCACCGACCAGCGCTGCTGAGTTTTGGTTCCCGTGACAATAGCGAGTGCCTTGTGAGCAGCGAGAAAGGCTGAGTTTTTTCATTCTCGTCATTTTTTTATTCCGACGTGAAGCCGTCGGTGATGTGGCGTGTTTATAAGTGAGAGTTTGTACCTGCGCCACAGTTTTTCGTCTGGCCGGGCGGGCGAATCAAGATGCCCTAGTCTCATCTTACCACTCCGTCTTTTCCTACTGGCCCCGGGCCTACACCACCCGGTACAAGTTTTTGATCTCTTAGAATTTCTTTGCCGCTAAAAAAACAAACAATTCTTTCATGATTCATCCTCCCCCGCAGGTTTTGACCTGTCGCATGCCTTCATAGGGTAAGCAAAACAAACTAAGTCAACTCTCACTCAAACTCCCTCGACAGCCGCCAGCGGCTGCTGAGTTGGTTTCCCGTGACAATAGCGAGTGCCTGTGGTGATCAGCGAGAGAAGGCTGCTTTTTTCATTCTCGTCGATTTTTATTTCCGACGTGAAGCGGTGCGGGTGATGTGCGTGTTTATAGTGAGAGTTGACCTTCGCCAACAGTTCGTCTGGCCGGGCGTGCAGAATCAAGATGCCCCTAGTCTCATCTTACCACTCACGTCTTTCCATACTGGCCCGGCCCCAGACCACCCGGTTACAAGTTTGAGTAGAATTTCTTTGCCGCTAAACAAAAATTCTTTCATGATCATCCCTCCCGCAGTTTTTTGACCTGTCGCATGCCTTCATAGGGGTACCAAACTAGTCACTCTCACTCACTCCTCCGAACCAGCCCGACTCAGCGCTGCTGGAGTTTGGTTCCCGTACAATAGCGAGTGCCTGTGTGAGCAGCGAGAAAGCTGATTTTTCTTCTCGTCATTTTTTCCGACGTGAAGCCCGTCGGTGATGTGCGTGTTTATAGTGAGAGGTTGTACCTGCCGCCACAGTTCGTCTGGCCAGGGCGGGCAGAATCAAGATGCCCTGTCCTCATCTTACCACTCACGTCTTTCCCCATACTGGCCCGGGCCCCAGACCACCCGTACAAGTTTGAGTAGAATTTCCTTTGGCCGCTAAAACAAAAATTCTTTTCATGAGCATCTCCCGCAGGTTTTTGACCTTGCATGCCTTCATCAGGGTAGCCAAAACTAAGTCACTCTCATCAACTCCTCCGAACAGCCCGAGCCAAGCGCTGCTGGGTTGGTTCCCGTGACAATACGAGTGACCTGGTGTGAGCAGCGAGAAGAGCTGATTTTTCATTCTCGTCATTATTTATTCCGACGTGAAGCGCGGTGATGTGCTTGTTATAGTGGAGAGTTGACCTGCCGCACAGTTTCGTCTGGCCGGGCGTGCAGAATCAAGATGCCCTAGTCTCATCTTACCACTCACGTCTTTCCATACTGGCCCGGGCCCCGACCACCCGGGTACAGAGTTTGGAGTGAATTTCTTTGCCGCTAAACAAAAATTCTTTGCATGATCATCCTCCGCAGGTTTTTGACCTTTCGCATGCTTCATATTGGTAGCCAACACTAAGTCACCTCTAACTCGAACTCTTCCGAACCACCCTCAAGCACTGCTGAAGTTGGGGTTCCCGTGACAATAGCGATGCCCTGTGTGAGCAGCCGAGAAGCTGATTTTTTCATTCTCCGTCATTTTTTATTCCGACGTGAAGCCGTCGTGATGTGCGTGTTTTAAGGTGATAGTTGTACCTGCCGCCACAGTTCGTCTGGCCGGCTGGCAGAATCACGAATGCCCTAGGTCTCATCTACCACTCACGTCTTTCCATACTGGCCCGTGCCCAGACCCCCCGGTACCATTTTGAGTAGAATTTCTTTGCCGCTAACAAAAAATTCTTTCATGATCATCCTCCCGCAGGGTTTTTGACCTGTCGCATGCCTTCATAGGGTAGCCCAAAACCTCTTCACTCTCACTCACCTCCTCCGACCATCCCGACCAGCGCTGCTTAGTTTGGTTCCCCCGTGACAATAGAGCGAGTGTCTGTGTGAAGGCAGCGAGAGAAGCTGATGTTTTCATTCCTCATTTTATTCCGACGTGAATCCGGCGGTGATGTGCGTGTTATATTGGGTTGTACACTGCCGCCACGTTCGTCTGCCGGGCGGGCAGAATCAAGATGCCCTAGTCTCATCTTACCACTCACGTCTTTCCATACTGGCCCGGGCCCCAGACCACCCGGTACAAGTTTTTGAGTAAATTCTTTCCGCTAAACAAAAAATTCTTTCATGAATCAATCCCCCGCAGGCTTTTGACCTGTCGCAATGCCTTCATAGGGTACCAAAACTAAGTCACTCTCACTTCAACTCCTCCGAACCAGCCCGACCAGCGCTGCTGGGTTGGTTTCCGTGACAATAGCGAGTGCCTGGTGGAGCAGCGAGAGAAGCTGATTTTTTCATTCTCGTCAGTTTTATTCCGACGTGAAGCGTCGGTGATGTGCGTGTTTATAGTGAGAGTTGTAACCTGCCGCACAGTTCGTCTGGCCGGCGGGCAGACTCAAGACCCTAGTCTCATCTTACCACTCACGTCTTTCCATACTGGCCCGGCCCCAACCAAGCCGTACAAGTTTGATAGAATTTCTTTGGCCGCTAAACAAAAATTCTTTCATGATCATCCTCCGCAGGTTTTGGTGACCTGTCGCTCCCTTCATATGGTAGCAAACTAAGCACTCTCACTTTCAACCTCCTCCGAAAGCCCTCCAGCACTGCTGAGTTGGTTTCCCGTGACAATCGCGAGTGGCCTGTGTTAGCAGCGAGAGAAGCTGATTTTTCATCTCTCGTCATTTTTATTCCGACGTGAAGCGTCGGTGATGTGCTGTTTAAGTGAGAGTTGTACCTGCCGCCACAGTTAGTCTGGCCGGCGGGCAGAATCCAGATGCCCTAGTCTCATCTTTACACTCACGTCTTTCCATACTGGCCCGGGCCCCAGACACCCGGTTACAAGTTTGAGTAGAATTTCTTGCCGCTAAACAAAAATTCTTTCATGATCATCCTCCCGCAGTTTTTTGACCTGTTCGCCTGCTTCATAGGGTAGCCTAAACTAAGTCCACTCTCACTCACTCCTCGAACCAGCCCGACCAGCGCTGCATGAGTTGTGTTCCCGTGACATAGGCGATTAGCCCCTGTGTGAGCACGAGAGAATCTGATTTTCATTCTCGTCATTTTTTTCCGACGTGAAGCTGTCGGTGATGTGTTTGTTTAGTGAGAGTTGTACCTAGCAACAGTTCGTCTGCCGGGCGGGCAGAATCAGTGCCCTAGTCTCTTCTTACCACTCACGTCCCTTTCCATACTGGCCCGTGCCCCAGCCACCCGGTACAATTTTTTTGAGTAAGAATTTCTTTGGCCGCTTAAACAAAAAATTCTTTCATATCATCCCCCGCAGGTTTTTGACCTTCGCAATGCCTTTCATAGGGTAGCCAAAACTAAGTCCTCTCACTCACTCCTCGAACCAGCCCGAACCAGCGCTGCTGAGTTTGGTTCCCGGACATAGCGGTGCCTGTGTGAGCAGCGGAGAAGCTGAATTTTTCATTCTCGTCATTTTTATATCGACGTGAAGCCGTCGGTGATGTGCGGTGTTATAGTGAGAGTTGTACCTGGCCGCCACAGTTCCGTCTGGCGGTCGGGCGAATCAAGATGCCCTAAGTCTCATCTTACCACTCACGTCTTTTCCATACTGGCCCGGGCCCCAGACCACCCGTTCAGTTTTGAGTAGAATTTCTTTGCCGCTAAACAAAAAATTCTTTCATGATCATCTCCCGCAGGTTTTTGACCTGTCGCATGCCTTCTAGGGTAGGCCAAAACTAAGTCACTCTCACTCAACTCCTCCTAACCAGCCCGACCAGCGCTGCTATTTGGTTCCCGTGCAATAGCAGTGCCTGTGTTGAGCACGAGAGAAGCTGAATTTTTTCATTCTCGTCATTTTTCTTCCGACGTGAAGCCGTCGGTGATGTGCGTGTTATAGTGAGAGTTGTACCTGCCCGCGCCACAGTTCGGTCTGCCGGGCGGGCAGAATCAAGATGCCCCTATCTCATCTTAACCAATCCGTCTTTCCATAACTGCCCCAGGCCGCAGACCACCCGGTCAAGTTTGAGTAGAATTTCTTGCCGCTAAGCAAAAATTCTTTCATGATCATCTCCCCGGTTTTTGACCTGTCGCAAGCCTTCATAGGTAGCCAAAACTAAGTCACTCTCACTCAACGTCCTCCGAACCAGCCCGACCGCGCTGCTGAGTTGTTTCCGTGACAATGCGAGTGCCTGTGTGAAGCATCGATAGAAGCCCTTTTTGATTTTTCAATTCTCGTCATTTTTATTCGACGTGAAGCGTCGGTGATGTGCGTGTTATAGTGAGAGTTTGTACCTGCGCCACAGTTCGTCTGGCCGGGCGGGCAGAATCAAGATGCCCTAGTCTCATCTTACCACTCACGTCTTTCCATACTGGCCCTGGCCCCGACCACCCGGTACAAGTTTGAGTAAATCCCTTTGCGCTAACAAAAAATTCTTTCTGATCATACCGCCGCCGGTTTGACCGTGAGCTGATTTGTATCTCGCATTTTTATTCCGACGTAACTCCCGGTCCGAGCTACGCACGTGAGGTTGTTCCCGGACAAGTCGTGGCCTGGGGCAACAGAGCCTGATTCTTCATTTCCATTTCTATTCCGACTGAGCCCGGGGCCCCGGTATTTGGTAGAAGTTTCTCCGCAACTTCGCTACAAAGCGTCAGAATCAATCCTCCCAGTCTATTTACCATCCATCCTTCATAGGGGCCGGAAGCCAGCCACTCGTACAATTTATCGAACTCATGCCCAACAAAACTGCTTTGGTCTCCTACCAGCGGTCTTTGAGCGCGAGAGAGCTATCTTCATTTCCAACTATCATCTCACTCAACCCTCGGACGCCCGACAGGACTGTGGTTGCTCCGTGACAATCGCGGGCCGTGCGGCACAGAAAGCTATTTTTCATTCACGTCATTTTTATTCCGACGTGAAGCCGTCGGTGATGTGCGTGTTATAGTGAGAGTTGTACCTGCCGCCACAGTTCGTCTGGCCGGGCGGCAGAATCAAGATGCCCTAGTCTCATCTTACCACTCACGTCTTTCCATACTGGCCCGGCCCCAGACCACCCGGTACAAGTTAGTAGAATTTCTTTGCGCTAAACAAAATTCTTTCTGATCATCCTCCCGCTTTTTGACCTGCCCAGGTTATAGGTCCAACTAGTCTCACCATGCCTCCAACCAGCCCCCAACGCTGGGCCCGTACCCGTGCGGGGGTTTTCCGTGGAAGCGAGGGCTGATTTTTATTCAGTCATTTTACCGCTGAGCCGTCTATAGGCGGTAATGGTTATGCGTGACAGTAGTTGGCCGCGCAACAGTCCGTTTTCGGGCAAAATCCCTCCATCTTCCCCCACCCTTCCAACTTTCCGGCCCATACCTCCCGACAATTATTTCATTCTTCCCGCAAAGAAAACATTCATTTCATATCACCCCACATTTTCACCTCCATCCTTCGACCAAACAGCAGTCACTGCGCTGATTCTCTCCCACCACCAGGCCTTGGAGCCGTGACGATTGCTTGTGAGTTTTAGCCGACGTTATCGTCGTGGTGCTTTTAGTGACTGTACCTGCCGCACAGTTCGTTCGCGGGCGGGTACAGATGCCCTAGTTCATTGGACCGGACTCGCTTTCAACTGAGCCCTAGGTCTCCTACCACCCGGTTACAACTTGGTGAATTCCTTGCCGCTACACAAAAAATTCTTTCATGACATCCTTCCGCAGTTTAACCGACAATTCTTCAATAGGTTACCCAACTAATTGACCTGTCTCAAGCCTTCGAAGCAGCCCGACAAGTCACTGCTATACTTCCCGTGAACCAGCGGGCCCTCTGTGAGAGGGAAGCTATTTCAGCCGTTGGATCGAGTGAATCCCTCTCTATTCGTTTATCGACGTTGTACTGCCGCCACGTCGTTTGGGCGCCGCCCAACAGTCGACTGCCTGTGGCATACGTCTTCCCTATGCCCTGCCAACCTCCCGGTACATTGCGTCCACAACTCTTTGCAGCTTAAAAATTTTCTTCCTCAAGAAACATCCTTCCGATGTTTGACCTTCGCATGCCTTATTAGGTAGCCAAACTTAAACAGTCTCCTCAACTCCCAACCAACCCGTCCGCGACCTGCGTTGTCTGGTAATAGGGCCTGGAGCGCGAGAGAAGCAGAATTCATTCTCTGTCATTTTTTATTCCGACGTGAAGCCGTCGGTGATGTGCGGGTTTATAGTGAGAGTTGTACCTGCCGCCACAGTTCGTCTGGCCGGGCGGGCAGAATCAAGATGCCCTAGTCTCATCTTACCACTCACGTCTTTCCATACTGGCCCGGGCCCCAGACCACCCGGTACAAGTTTGAGTAGAATTTCTTTGCCGCTAAACAAAAAATTCTTTCATGATCATCCTCCCGCAGGTTTTTGACCTGTCGCATGCCTTCATAGGGTAGCCAAAACTAAGTCACTCTC
Source organism: Chionoecetes opilio (assembly GCA_016584305.1). Lineage (NCBI taxonomy): Eukaryota > Metazoa > Arthropoda > Malacostraca > Decapoda > Majidae > Chionoecetes > Chionoecetes opilio. Next base: position 268,368 of record JACEEZ010017937.1, read on the forward strand.
ACTCAACTCCTCCGAACCAGCCCGACCAGCGCTGCTGGGTTGGTTCCCGTGACATAGCGAGGGCCTGTGTGGCACGAGAGAAGCTGTATTTTTCATTCTCGTCATTTTTATTCCGACGTGAAGCCGTCGGTGATGTGCGTTTATAGTGAGAGTTGTACCTGCCGCAACAGTTCTCTGGCCGGGCGGGCAGAATCAGATGCCCTAGTCTCATCTTACCAACTCACGTCTTTCCCATACTGGCCCGGGGCCCAGACCACCCGGTACAAGTTTGAGTAAATTTCTTTGCCGCTAACAAAAAAATTCTTTCATGATCATCCTCCCGCAGGTTTTTGACCTGTCGCATGCCTTCATAGGGTAGCCAAAACTAAGTCACTCTCACTCAACTCCTCCGAACCAGCCCGACCAGCGCTGCTGGGTTGGTTCCCGTGACAATAGCGAGGGCCTGTGTGAGCAGCGAGAGAAGCTGATTTTTCATTCTCGTCATTTTTATTCCGACGTGAAGCCGTCGGTGATGTGCGTGTTATAGTGAGAGTTGTACCTGCCGCAACAGTTCGTCTGGCCGGGCGGGCAGAATCAAGATGCCCTAGTCTCATCTTACCACTCACGTCTTTCCATACTGGCCCGGGCCCCAGACCACCCGGTACAAGTTTGAGTAGAATTTCTTTGCCGCTAAACAAAAAAATTCTTTCATGATCATCCTCCCCCAGGTTTTTGACCTGTCGCTGCCTTCATAGGGTAGCCAAAACTAAGTCACTCTCACTCAACTCCTCCGAACCACCGCCGCACTGCGATGGTTCCCTGACAATAGCGAGGGCCTGTGTGACACGAGAGAAGATTTTTCTTTCTTTTTTTCCGTGGCCGTGTGTGGTGTTATAGTGAGGTTTACCTGCCGCCACAGTTCGTCTGGCGGCGGGCAGAATCAAGATGCCCAGTCTCATCTTACCACTCAGTCTTTCCATACTGCCCGGCCCCAGACCACCGTACTTAGAATTTTGAAAAATTTTGATCAGACTTTTAGAGAAGTTTTGGCTAAGATCGCATGCTCATCCTCCCCCATGGGCCTGTCCAGCCTCATGGTTCCGGTCAGCAAAAGCCTGTGTAAGAAAC
>JACEEZ010017937.1:275306-311946 GCA_016584305.1 Chionoecetes opilio
CGGCAGATAAGGGAACTCGCTATGACTTCTTCCTAACAAGGCTGCTGGTGGTTTCGTCACGTACCCCATGCGAAATCCCCCTTGCATCTTGAAGGGAGAAGGCAGATGCGAAAAGGTCAAGAACCGCGGGAGGGGTCATGAAAGAATTGTTGTTTAGCGGCAAAAAAACTAACTCAAAAATTGTACCGGGTGGTCTGGCCCCGGGGAAAATATTTGGGAAGGGCGTGATGGAAGAAAGATAGGCATCTTGATTTTTTTCCCGCCCGGGCCCGACGAACTGTTTCGGCAATAAAGGTAATCGCTATGACTTCTTCCAATTGTTTCCGCCCGGCCGGAAAAAAATTAAAAAAAAAAGGGCTCTTTCCCCCCCCAAGGCGGGGGGTACCCGTTGAATTCTTTTTAAAAATTCCAGACCCCCGATTAATTAGGGAAAAGGGGGGCCCCAAAATAAGGGGGGGGGAAGGGTTTAAAATTGGGGGGTTTCCCCAATTTGGGCCGGAGGGGAAGGGAAAAAATTTATTCCCGGGGCGTGTGGCGTTTAAGGGGGTTTCCCCAAAAAAAGGGGGGGGGGGGGGGATCGTACTTCCCAGGGGGGAAATTTTGGGAGCGGAAAAAAAATGATTTTCCCGCCAAATAAAAAAATTTTGGGAAAATTCGCATTGCCTCAAGGGGGCCAAACTAAGTATCTCACTAAATTTTCCGAACCAGGCCTTCGCCGCGTGGTTCCCGTGCAAAAGGGGGGCCCGTTGAGCACGAAGAAGGATTTTTATTTTTTTTTATTTCCCAGTGAACCCTTTATGGGGGTTAAGGGAAATTGTAACGCTGCACTGGGCGTCTGGCGGGGGGCGAAGCAAGATGCTTTCCTAAAACCTTCTCCATGGCTGGGGTATTGGCCAGGGCTGGGCCCCCGGTGGCGGGTGGCGATAGGCCCGCCCTGCCCGGAGGCCGGGGTCCGGCAGAAAACCCGTACAAGTTTAGTAGAATTTTTGCGCCAAAAAATCTTTAAGATATTTTTCGCAAAGGTTTTATGAACTGGGGGCCCCCCATGCCTTCATAGGTAGCAATGTTTCCCCCCATCATCTCAACTTCAACTCTTCGAACAGCAACTCCAGCAGGGTGAGTGGTTCCGTGACTACGAGGCCTTGTAGCGGGGAAGAACTGAATTTTCATTCCGTCATTTTTTTCCGACGGGAAGGTCGGTGAGTGGGGTTATAGGAGATTGAACTACCTCCGCACGTTCGGTCTGGCCGGCGCAGAATCCAAGATGCCCTAGTCTCAATCTACCCCTCATCTTCCAACTGGGGGCCCCGAACAGGTAAAAGTTGTAGAATTTTTTGGGGCCCCTAACAAAAATCTTTTAATGATTAACCCCGCGGTTTTGACCTGCGCAGCCTTAAAGGGTTAGCAAACAAGCACCTTACTCAAACCCAAAATTTGAAACGTAGCTCCAGGGTTAGGACTAGCGTTCCCGGCAAAGCGGGTGCGAGTGGCCCGTAACAATGCGGGGGGGCTCTTTGTTGGGGACGAGGAAGCTATGTTTTAGGGGCCCCGCATTTTTTCGACGGTGAGAAGTTGGTTTGGAAAATTATTTCCGGGAAGGGAAGGGGTTTTTTTTAAAAAAAACTCAAAATTTGGCGGGGGCCAAGATGGAAAAGTATAATAAAATGGCATTTTCCCCCCCCCGGGCGAATGGGGAAAATCCGCTTAATTTTTTCCCAAAACTCGGGGTTTGTACGTCCCGTGCAAAAAACCCCTTCATCTTAAAAACAAGCGACAGGCGAAAGGGGGGTAAAAGGATTTTTTTTAGCGGGAAAGAAACTAATAAAATTCTTTTGGCCCGGGGGTTGGTGGGGGAAGTAAAATGGTCTTTTTCGCCCGCCCCGGGCGCGGCGGCAGATAAGGTTGCCTTTTTACCCCGGGGGCCCAACGTACCCGTTTGGGAAATTTCTTTTCGCTTAAAAAAAATTTTTTTTTTTTTTTTTTTTTTTTTTTTTTTTTTTTTTTTTTTTTTTTTTTTTCTTTTAATAATCTTTTCCGGGTGTTTGGCCGGCAAGTTAAAGAGGGTTGAAATAAGTATCCATCTTATTCTGCCCCTCCGACGCTTCCGTACCAACCTGTCAGGTTTCCACTGCATTCGGTCCGACTAGAAGCGGAAAGGGTTGCAGTTTAGGGAGTGCCTCTTCCGGTGGGCAAACACAAACTTTCATCCATACTTAGCCCCCCCCCCCCTCTTCCCGTTCAAGACCCTTGCATAGGAAGATTTGCATTCCGGGTAGCCTTCGCTTGCTGACCAACCAGTCCAATGCAGGCCCCTGTTACGGACAAGAAAAACAGGTAACTGAAAGCGTCTTCTTTAGTGTCCTGCCGCCCAAAAGTTCGGTCCTGGCCGGGCGGGCAGAATCAAGATGCCCCAGTTTATCTTACCACTTCACGTCTTTCCCATAAATGGGCCCCGGGCCAGACCACCGGTACAAGTTTGAGTGATTTCTTTGCCGCCTAAAAAAAAAATTCTTTCATGATACCCCCCCGCAGGTTTTGACCTGTCGCATGCCTTCTCCATTCCCCAAGAAACCTGCAAGGAGGATTTTCGACAAAACAGGGTAGCGAGAGAAACACCACCGCCTTTTTTTAGGGAAGGTCATGCGGGTTATTATTTCTGCCGCACAGTTCGTCTGGCCGGGCGGGCAGAATCAAGATGCCTAGTCTTATCTTACCACTCACGTCTTTCCATACTTGCCCGGGCCAGACCACCCGGGACAAGTTTGAGTTTAGTGGAGTTTCTTTGCCGCTAAACAACAAATTCTTTTCCCATAAACCCCCCCGGCGGGTTTTCTGGACCGGCATCTGCCTTCCCCCTTCAAGCCCTTGAAAGGGGTTTTCGAAAATCGGGAAAGCGGGGAGAAACCACCAGCAGCCTTGTTAGGAAGAATTTCATAGCGATTTAAACCTTTTTCTGCCGAAAAACAGTTCGTCGGGCCCGGGCGGCGGGAAAACAAGAGGCCTGTCTTATTTTAAACACTAACGCCCTTCCCCTACTTCCCCCGGGCCAGCCCAAACCGGGTTTTACAATTTTGAGGGGTTTTCTTTGCCGCTAAACAACAAAATTTTTTCAAACCCTCCCGCGGGTTTCTTGACCTCCCGCATCTCCCTTCTCCCTTCAAGACCTGCCAAGGGAGGATTTCGCCATCGGTACAACGTGACAAAAACCCCCAGCACCCCTTTTTAAAGGAAGGGAAGTAAAGCGAGTTCCCTTTATCTGCCGCAACATTTCGTCGGCCGGGGGGCCAGAACCCAAGATCCCCTATCTTATTTCCCACTCAGTTTTTCCATATTTTTCCCGGGCCGGGCCCAACCCGTAAAAGGGTTTGAGTTGAGTTTCTTTGCCCCCAAAACCCAAAAAATTTCTTTCACCCCCTCCCGCGGGTTTTGACCTGTCGCATCTGCCTTCTCCCTTAAAGGGCCCTTGCAAGGAGGATTTCGAAATCGGGTAGCGGACAAAACCCACCAGCAGCCTTGTTTGGAAGAATTTCATAGCCGGGGGTTATTATCTGCCGAAACCCAGTTGTCTGGCCGGGCGGGCAGAATAAAGATGCCTAGTCTATCTTCCCAAACCACGGTTTTCCTTTACTTCCCCGGGCCGGGCCCCACCCAAATTTTGGATTTTAAAATTTTTTTGGGGGCCCGGGGCAAACAAAAAATTTTCATGATCCCCCCGCGGGGTTTTTGGGACCTGTCGCATCCTTGCCTTCCCCCTTTCCCAAGGGACTTTCCAAGGAGGATTTCGCCATCGGGTACGGGACGAAAACCCCCGGGCACCCTTGTTAAAGAAGTCATAGGAGTTACCTTATTCCCCGCAACAGTTGGTCGGGCCGGGCGGGCAGAACCCAAGACCCCTGGGTCTTTCTTACACTAACGTTTTTCCATACTTGCCCGGGCCAGACCCCCAACAATTTGATTTGAGTTTTTTTTGGCCCCCGAAAAAAACAAATTCTTTAGGATCCCTCCGCAGGTTTTTGGGCCCTTGGCTTTTCCTTTGGTCCCTTCAAAAACTTCCTCTTGAGGGTGCAAGAGGATTTCCCCAATGGGGTTTACCCGTGACGAAACCTCCAGCCTTTTAGGGGGAAGTCTTACCCGGATCGCAGTGAGGATGTGTTTGCCCCCACAACCCCCTTGGAACCGGACGTAAGTCGTCTGCAACGACCCCGGAGGCACATCAGCATCGGGTGTTCTCTAATAGGGAGGGGAGAGTCTTGGCCTTTTTGTCGAAAACACTCCCGATTTTCCCTTGGCACGGGTCCTTTATTTAGCCCCCCCCCGCGAAGGGGCGGGAAAACAAATCTCTGGGGGAAAATTCAATGATGACCATCCCGATGCAAACCCGTACCCCGGTATAAATACTTTTTCCCGGGCCCGGGGTTTTTTTTTTCCTTTGGCCCTTAAAAGAGGCTTTCAGGCAAAACCCAAACGGACGTAGCCTGCCCATTTGGCCGATGGGGCCAAGAGCGGAACCATATTCCGGAACGGGGGGCCCTCCGTACTGAACAGGACTCCCGTGAGTATGACATGAAAATTCATCAGTAGGGTAAAACTAACCTCTCGCGAGGGTTTCTAAACCCAGTCACGTTCCCTTTTTGGTGGGTGAACAATCCAACCCCTTGGTAAATTTTGCTTCACAATGATGGGAAAAGAGCCGACACGAAGGATAAAAAAGGGCAAACGTCGTTTTGAACGTTTGGGCCCCCCCAAAAACCCTTTTTCCCCCCTGTGGTAACTTTTCTGAAAACCTTTTGATAAAACCCTTTTAAATTTCCAAAAAGGACCGATAGGCCCTGCTTTCGCAGTCCTTTATTCGTATTTGAAAATCAGGGACCAAGGGCCGGCTTTTCCCCTTTTTGCTCTACGCGAGGTTTTTTCTGTCCACGTGGGGCTGGCCTTAGGACACCTGCGTTATCTTTTGAAAAGATGTACCCCCCAGTAAAACCCCCCCTTTGAAAATTTCCCCGGAAAGCGGATCGGGGCGGGCGGAACCCCCCGGGAAAAAGGCAAAAACGCGGGGCCCCAAAACCCCACACGCGCCCTCCCTTCCCCCGTTTTTGGGCTAGAAAAGGAACAACCCCACGTGGGGAAGCTCCGTTCCGTCTCCCCGGGATTTAATTTAAAGAAAGGGTTTCAGAGTGGGGGTATTTCATTGCCGGCCCGCCCCGGGCCCAACAAGTGCCCGTGATGTACAGACCCCCCAAACTTATGCTAACCTTGAGTTCTCTAAAAAAATCAGACTAGGGGTCAAGCTAAACAGGGTCTTTTTTCCCCGCTGAAAAAACTCAGGCCCTTCCCCTGACTGTGGGTTCGCAGATAGTAGATGGGGACAGTGGGAATCTCTTTAACCATTCAGGCGCGTAAATAATTAGTGACGAGGCATTTGGTACCTTAAGAGAGTTTTTTTTTACTCCCGCCGTTTACCCCGCGTTTGGGTTTGGGAAATCTTTCACTTTAATTTTTCCAGAGCACGGGGGAAAAAAAAATAATTGCGTCAAAATTTTATCTCTAAACCATCCCCAATGCTTTTTTTTAATTTGACATTTGGGAAATTCCCTGGCCCGTGCCAGTTCTGAGTTGATCGTGGGCGCCAGCCAAAAGGGGGTTTTGGGCGGGGGGACGACTCCCTGCTACTCCCCCCAAAAACCGGGCCCGCCAAAAAACGCCCCACCGGCTTTTAGAGAGAGCCGGGGGCCCCCGCGCCCACGCAGCCTAGGGGCTTTCCACGGAAGGGCCGGAGACACGCCGGTCCCGGCTCTTGGAAGGTGGCAAACGAGGAAAAAAACCGCCAAAACGATACCGACTCCTGGGACACGGGGGCCCTTTGGGACCCCACACCGGTGATAACACTCTCACGCCCAAAAAGGCGCTCCCGTGGAAGTCCTGCGGAGGCCCCCCAAAAAAAGGCGTCCCCCCTCGCCCCCCCGGGGCTTTTAAAAAAGCGTGGGCCGAGGGGGGACCGGGAGCTTCGGGGGAGGGCATGACGGGGCTTTTGAGGGCCCTAAACGCAGGCGCGCTCGCCAGCACGAACCCTTTTTGAAAAACCCCGTTTCCCAAAAACCTTTGAGGCTCACCCGCCGCCCCCAAAGGGTCCACCAAAAAGGGGGGTTTACGGCGCGGGGCCGCTTTTGGGAAAATGGGGACCACCGCCCCCGGGGTAGAGAAGTGTTCACCAGTAAGTGGGGGGGCCCCCAAAAGGTACAAAAGGAGCCTGGGGGTAGACGGCTGCCCCAACGTCGCGCGCCTCCCCTGCCCCCCTGGGGCCCAGTCCGCGCCAAACCAGGCCCGTTTCCCGCCCCGGCCCCGACGGGCCCCGATCCTCAGAGCCAACCCTTTATCCCGAATTTACGGATCAAATTTTGGCCGATTTCCCCTTTTAACCTACATTAGTCTTTTCGACCAGAGGCTTCCTTTCCTTTGGGGACCCGGCCCGGGGGGATATGGGTACGGGACAGGCCCCAAAAATGGGGTGCATCGCGGAGGCCGCGGCGTGCGGCACCGCGGCCCGGGGAAACCCCGAAGGCGCCCCCGCAGAAGGCCCCCAGCAGCAGACCCCCCGCTTTACCCCATTCAGTTACCTGCCTCGCATGTTTTTAGGAAACCGGGAGTGGTTTCGCGGGACGCGCAAGGAAAACCCCGGGTCTACGGAAGACCCTGTTACCAAACCCTTTGCTCTGCGAGTGGCTTTTAGGGTCACGGCGCCTAAACAGAAAAGAAAACTTTCCCCCGACCACCGCCGGGTGGACGGGGGTTTTGGGTTCCCCTTTTCCGGGTTCCTGCACCAAGGGGCCCGTCCGTAAACGAACTGGCCCCCGGGTTTGGGATCCAAAGGCCCCCTTGGGTTTCGGAAAAGTACCGTTTTCCCTTCGCCCCTAAATTCCCAAAACAGCCAAAATTTGAAAAATCTCAGTTTAAGATGGGGGGGTGGTTTGGGGGTTTTGCATGGGAATTTAGGAGTTTCGATAGGGTAACTAAAACCCCCCGTCCCAAAAAACACACACAAGCAAACCAAAAAAACCTTAACCCCAAATCGGGTTTGGGCCCTTGCCTTAAACGTGGGATAAGGCTTTTTGGGCCCTTGGGGGTTAGGAGCGGGCTAACCCCTGTCCAAAATGATGTTCAAATGGAAAACCCCTTTTCCACATCGGGGCCCTTTAAGGGAAAATTCTCTTTTGACTATTTGCTACTACCACCAAGATCTTTTCCCCCAGGGGGGGGCTCCAGGCCGGGTCACGCCGGATCCCTTTTAGCGCTCACCCCCGCGGGCCCCCCCTACTCCCGGGGCTTGGAGAACCCGGGCTTCCCCCCTAAGAGGGAAAATTGGCCCTTTTTGTGCCCCGGCGGTTTGGTATCGGGGGAGAATGCTTTTGGGGCCATACCAAATTTTTAAGGGGTAGGTTTCTTCGGAAGGGGAGTTTTTACCCCCACTCCTTAGCGGATTTCCCAAATTTCCCTGGCCACCGTCCTTTCTGTCCCATAGCAAAACCCAAAGCCTTTTGATGGGGCTAAAATGAAACATTCCCTTTTGGCCCCTTAACTCGACGGTTTTGGGTTAACCCCCGCGCCAGTTTGGTTTCCAAAAAAGGCCCACTAGATTTCTCGGTTAATCGCCGAAGCTTCCGAAATTTAAACAAGCTCGGCATCTCACCCATTTAAAGTTTGAAATAGGTTTAGGGGCGTTTTGTCCCCAAAAACCCTCTAAACATTGGGTTTTCCGGATTTAAAACCCCCTCCCTTTTCCCCGAGTACCAACTATCCTGGGGGGAAAATTTGGAGGGAAAACCCGCTACCCCCGATGGTTCGATTAGGGTTTTTGCCCCTAAAACCCCCGCTTGAAACGATTTTCCACGTCAGAATTTCTACGGGACCCCACCAAAATGGTTTCCCCTGGCTTCATCCTGGGGCCCGGCAAGTTTACCATCTTTCGGGTCCCAAAATGTTGCTCATGGTACTTGCCGACAGGGACGCACGCTAGGCCACTCCGGACAGAGCAGGACGGGGAAGGGACGGACCCCGCCCGGCCCAACCCGGGCAGAAAAACCCAAAAACCCCCACCCCAAAACCCCCCCCGACGCCAAACCCCACCAACCGAGAGCCCAAACAAAGCCAGTGAGGTCAAAAAACAGATTTTGCGCAACAGCGTCAAATGGCAAGTCCCGGGCCTGGGGCCCCCCCGGTTTCAGGGGGAACTCCCCCTTTTAAAGGAGTCCGGACCTTTGGGTTTTTGGGGCCGCCCCCGGGGACCCCCGAAAGGGCCCGAGAGGACGGGGGAAAGGAACTCACCCCGCCTAGCATTATCCCTTTTGCCCCCCCTTTTGGGATGGGAAAACCCCCAAACGGCATCAAAAAAGTTTAAGGATCGGCCCCCCGGGGGGCGCCAGCCCGGAGCCACAAGGGCTCCCGGGGGCGCCCCCCTTTCACTTTCATTACCGGGCCCCCTTTGGGTTTTGTGCGCCCCAAAGACTCGCCCAAAAAATGTTAGACTCCCGGGGCCGGTGTTTTAAAAACCCGGGGCGGGGGGGGTCACCGACCTTTTGCCCCGCCGCCCAGGGAAAAAACCCTCTGCTACCCACCGTCGCAGGGCAGCCAGGGGGCCACCCGGGGGTTTCCCCCTTCCGGCGCCGAAAACGCACGAAGGGGTTTTTGGGGACCAGTCCCAAAGGGGCCCTTTGACGTCCCCAGCAAAAAGGGTCGCGGCGACCCTACATCACAGGGGAAAAAGCCCCCCGACGCTGGGTGAGGCGGGGCCCCCGCCCAAGAGTTTCCCGGGTCGCATTAGCGAATCCCAAAACTCACCAAACTTTTTGGGCCGGGCGGTTTAATCCCCCGGTTTGAAACCCTTTGAGGTCCCCCCCGTTTGGCTCTTTAACCCGGTTTACGTATCTTTAAAATCTCCTTCAAATTTTTTTTCAAAATTTTCCCCCACGGTAAATTGGTTTGCATCGGTCTCGGGGTCATATTTAGCCTTAAAATGGAGTTTACCACCGTTTGGGCTGGCCCTTTTCAAGCAACCCGAATCTACGGAGAGGCCCTTTTTTCCCCAAAATCTCTGTGTACCCCGCGGGGCCGCCCCACGGGCCTTTTCACCCTCCCCTGGGTAGTGGCCGCTTTAAGCATAACTTAGGGCGGTTTAGAGGGTGCGTGCCGGACCCCCGAAACGCAACACCCCCCGGCGCCGGGTCACGACCCCCCGGTTTATGCGCCCGAGGGTTTTCCCCTTTCAAATCGCCCTTTCTGAGGGGAAAAACCCCGGTTTGGGGTTTTTTTTCCTCCGCTTTTTTAAAAATGCTTAAAATTTTTTGGGGGGACTTACCCTAACCCGAGGCGGGCATGGGTTGGAGAGCACCAGTCAGTCGGGGGCCCGGAGACTAGCTCGCGTTTCTGCTCTGCAAGTTCCCTTCGTTTTTTCACACCCCCTATTATATTTAGCATGGGGATATAAAAAATACTCGGGCGGCCCAAACTCGCTCCCGGTGAAACCCAAACAGATCGGGTAGCGCCGGGCCCCCCGGGACCGGGCTGACGAGCCTGCTTTACAAGGGTTTACAAACAGCAAAGCAGGTATGTTTAAAAGGACGGGCCCCCCTGACAAACCCAACCCCGAACGCGTAGGGCGGGCAAGTCGCTGCCCCTGATTTAGATTTGGGGGGAATGCAGTGGTTTCCTTTTCCCCAGCCCGCGACCCCATTTTAGAGCGCGACTCGCAGGGGCAAACTTAAGGGCACACCTTTGTCGTTGTAAGACAAGACCCGTAGCGGGCGCCCCAAGGGGGTCAAAGTCACCCGACAACCACCACCCGTGGTGGGTGACAATGGGCCCATGATGGTTATTGAAGGGCCCCACCCCGTGTAGGAGTGACGGCAGCACATGAGATTTCCCCCCGCCGCAATGTGCGTTCGACTTGTCATGTACTGGTATTCTTTCGATTCACATAACAACGCCAGCTTTCTGCGGTCTTTATCGACCCACGAGGCCGATGACCACCCTTAAGAGTTGTTTTTTTTTTAATTGGGCCCTCGGGGTGTGCCGACTTTTTCACTTCCAATCTCTGCCTCAAGAGACCAAAGTGGGAGACCCTTTGTACTATGGGTTTTTAAGGTTTTTCGTTTGTGTGACAGGTAGTGTTAAGGGTTTAAAAAAAATTTAGCGCTCAACACTCACTGGGCGGCTGCGGCCCAGACCAGAAAGTAGTACGACTCGGACTCTTTTTTACCTTTCTTTTTTCCCCCAACTCCCCGGGGCTCTGCCCCCGGGGGAGGTTTTATAAGGGGAACTACCACCACCACCCTTCCCGTGTGTAAGCGTTTTATAAATTAAACCCCGTAAACCCTCACTTGGGGCGGGAGGGGAAGTAGTAGTAGTATTATAACATGGGGGTCATCAGCAGTCTGTCGCAAAAGTCTAATGCTGATGGTTTGGTGGGCTGGCCGGGGGGGCCCCTTGAATGAAACGGGAAACAGCATCTAGGCACAGACACAAACCCTTAACAGCGACACCGCCCAATAAACTTCGCTTCCCGCCGAATGCCCCGTTTCCGGGGGACTTAACCCCTATGGAGCGCGGATCGAGGGGAAAAAAAATTAAACGGTGTGTGGGACAACGTAAGAGCGTTTGGTTTTGAAGCCTAGCAAAGGGTGGTAGTGGTAGTATGTTTGTTATCCGTTGTTTGGGGAGAGGACCCCAAAAACTTTCACCTCCTTTATACTCCCTTTTTCCTCGGTTTTAACACAAACCCCACACACACCCACACGTACTCAAAGTACTTTTTTTTTTTAATTTAATCTTAGATTTTGTTCATACTTCTTACCCGGGCCCGGGCCCCCCAGAAGTTTTGGGTTTAGTTTTTTTGCCGCTAACCCGCCAAAATTTGTTAATGATCCCTCCGCAGGTTAACCCACCCCGGGGGCCTTGTTAAATTTTACTTTCCCTAAAAGATCAAGTTTGGGCATCTTTCCCTTTAGTCGAAAGGGGGCCCAAAGCCCCAGCGAATGGGGCCCCGGGATCCCCAAAAGCGCCAGTCCGAAGGCCCATTTAAAACATTTCCCAAAACCCGGGAGTAGGGGAAGGGGGGTTGTAAAAAAAGGGGGAGGGACGTAAAACAAAGCAAGCTCATGACTTGCGCCTTAAATGGGGAAATTTTCGTTCATGGGGGGACAAATTTTCAAACCCCAAAACCCTATTTATGAAAGGGGTTTCAACGGGTTACCCGCTCCTCTCGGAGGGGGAGGACACGTTGATCCCTTCAGTGTAGCGCGCGTGCGGCCCAGAACATCTAAGGGCATCACAGACCTGTTATTGCTCAATCTCGTGCGGCTAGAATTGCCGCTTATCCCTCTAAGAAGAAGCTGCGAACTGGACACCAATTGCTGGAGATCCGTCGACTAGTTAGTAGGCCAGAGTCTCGTTCGTTATCGGAATTAACCAGACAAATCGCTCCACCAACTAAGAACGGCCATGCACCACCACCCACCGAATCGAGAAAGAGCTCTCAATCTGTCAATCCTTCCGGTGTCTGGGCCTGGTGAGGTTCCCCGTGTTGAGTCAAATTAAGCCGCAGGCTCCACTCCTGGTGGTGCCCTTCCGTCAATTCCTTTAAGTTTCAGCTTTGCAACCATACTTCCCCCGGAACCCAAAGACTTTGGTTTCCCGGAAGCTGCCCGCCGGGTCATGGGAATAACGCCGGCGGATCGCTGGTCAGCATCGTTTATGGTTAGAACTAGGGCGGTATCTGATCGCCTTCGAACCTCTAACTTTCGTTCTTGATTAATGAAAACATCCTTGGCAAATGCTTTCGCAGTAGTTCGTCTTGCGACGGTCCAAGAATTTCACCTCTAGCGTCGCAATACGAATGCCCCCGCCTGTTCCTATTAGTCATTACCTCGGGTTCAGAAAACCGACAAAATAGAACCGAGGTCCTATTCCATTATTCCATGCATAGGCATTCAGGCCGTCAGTGTAGCCTGCTTTGAGCACTCTAATTTTTTCAAAGTAAACTCTGCCGGCCACGCGGGACACTCGGTAAAGAGCACCCCGTGCGAGCCAGCGGGTAGTTAAAATGTTCGGAGCGTGACAGTGATCACCGGGCGGTGAACCGTCAGTCCAGAACTGAAATCCAACTACGAGCTTTTTAACCGCAACAACTTTAATATACGCTATTGGAGCTGGAATTACCGCGGCTGCTGGCACCAGACTTGCCCTCCAATAGATCCTCGTTAAAGGATTTAAAGTGTACTCATTCCGATTGCGAGGCCTCGGATGAGTCTCGCATCGTTATTTTTCGTCACTACCTCCCCGTGCCGGGAGTGGGTAATTTGCGTGCCTGCTGCCTTCCTTAGATGTGGTAGCCGTTTCTCAGGCTCCCTCTCCGGAATCGAACCCTGATTCCCCGTTACCCGTTATAGCCATTGTAGGCGTATAACCTACAATCGAAAGCTGATAAGGCAGACACTTGAAAGAGGCGGCGCCGGTGCGGAGACCGTGCGCTCAGCGACAAGTTATTCAGATTCAACACGGTGGGGTGACGGACCGAGGCCCGACCGGTTTTGAACTAATAAAAGCGCTCTTCCCTTGCGGTCAGAGACGTGGTGCATGTATTAGCTCTAGAAAANACTCCTAAACATTAATCAGGTGAATTTTGCGTAAGGACGGTGTGTTATTAAAAAGTGTCCCAAACCCCCTCGTTAGCCGGGCATTTGGGGCCCCCCCCCGGGAGGGGGAGAAGTGGGGAAAAAAATTTTTTAATTTTTTATTTAATAACAAAATGGGGTTTTAATCGGGGAAAGGGTCTGCGCAACGTCTACTGCTGGGGTTAGGTTTCGGGCCGGGGAGCCACTTGAATGACAATCAGCATCTAGGCACAGACACAAACCCCTAAAGCGCTAAAACCGCCCCTCTCTCTGCTTCCTGCCAAAGCCCCTTTCCGGTGGACTTATCCTATAGAGCGCAGAGATCGAGGCAAAATTTTAGCGGTGTGGGGACAACGAAGAGTTGGTCGAACCCTAGTCAAAGAGGGTAGTGGTAGTAGTATGTTATGCCGTATTTTGGGAGAAGGACCGGAATTTAAAACCCCTCCTTCTACTCCCTTTTTTCCTCGGTGTAACACAAACCCCACCACCACACGTACTACGTACTTTTTTTTTTTTTTCACTCTTAGATTTGTTCATACTTTTTCCCCGGGGCCCCGGCCCACCCAGAAGTTTTGGTTTATTTTTCTTTGCCGCTCAACAGAAAATTCTTTAAATGATCCTTCCGCGGGTTCACCTACGGAAACCTTGTTACGACTTTTTATTTCCTCAAAAAATGATAAAGTTGGACATTTTTTCCTCGCTCGAGGCCCCGAAACCCCAGCGAACGGGCCCCGGACCCAAAGAGCGCCATCCAAAGGGCCCCCCTAAATCATTCAATCGGTAGTAGCGACGGGCGGGTGTACAAAGGGCAGGGACGTAATCAACGCCCAAGCTCATGACTTGCGCTTACTGGGAATTCCTCGTTCATGGAGACAATTGCAAACCCCAATCCCTATCATGAAAGGATTTCAAACGGGTTTTCCCGCTCCTCTCGGAGGGGGGGGACACGTTGATCCCTTCAGTGTAGCGCGCGTGCGGCCCAGAAAAATCTAAGGGCATCACAGCCCTTTTATTGCTCAATCTCGTGCGCTAGAATGCCGCTTATCCCTCTAAGAAAAGCTGCGAACGGACACCAATTGCGGGGAGATCCGTCGACATTGTGGCCAGAGCTCTTTCGTTTGGGAAAAAACCAACAAATCGCTCCCCAAACTAAAAAGGGCCCATGCACCACCACCCACCGAATCGAGAAAGGCTCTCAATCGAAAAACCTTTCCGGTGTCTGGGCGGGTGGGGTTTCCCCCGGTTGAGTCAAAAAAGCCGCAGGCTCCACCCTGTGGTCCCCTTCCGTCAATTCCTTTAATTTTTCAGCTTTGAAACCCATATTTCCCCCCGGGAACCCAAAGATTTGGTTTTCCCCGGGAAAAGCTCCCCCGGGGTCAGGGGAATAACGCCGGCGGATCGCGGGGCCGCATCGTTTAGGGTTAGAACTAGGGCGGTATCTGATCCCCTTTCGAACCTTAATTTCGTTTTGTTTAAATGAAAACACCTTTGGGCAAATGCTTTCCATAGTTCGTTTTGCGACGGTCAAGAATTTCACCTCTAGCGTCGCAATACAGCCCCCGCCTGTTCCTATTAGTCTTTCCTGGGGTTTTCAGAAAACCGACAAAATAAAAACCGGGCCCTATTCCATTTTCCATGCATAGGCATTCAGCCTCATGTACCTGTTTAAAGCACTTTAATTTTTTCAAAGTAAATTTTTTCCCTGCCGGCCGCGGGACATGGGTAAAGGGGCCCCCCGTGCGAGCCAGGGGGTAGTTAAAATTTGGGAGCTGACAGTAAATTCCCGGGGGGTAAAACCGTCAGCCAGAACTGAAATCCAACTACGAGCTTTTTAACCGCAACAACTTTAATATACGCTATTGGAGCGGGAAATTTCCGCGGCTGCTGGCACCAGACTTGCCCTCCAATAGATCCTCGTTAAAGGATTTAAAGTGTACTCTTCCGATTGCGAGGCCTCGGATGAGTCTCGCATCGTTATTTTCGTCACTACCTCCCCCCCCCGCCGGGAGTGGGTAATTTGCGTGCCTGCTGCCTTCCTTAGATTGGTAGCCGTTTTTTCAGGCTCCCTCTCCGGAATCGAACCCTGATTCCCCCTTACCCGTTATAGCCCCTTGTAGGCGTATAACCTACAATCGAAAGCTGATAAGGCAGACACTTGAAAGAGGCGGCGCCGGTGCGGAGACCGTGCGCTCAGCGACAAAATTATTCAGATTCAACACGGGGGGGTGACGGACCGGGGCCCGACCGGTTTTGAACTAAAAAAGCGCCTTCCTTTTGGGCAGAGACTGGTGCATGTTTTAGCTCTAAAATTCCACGTTATCCAAGAATGGGGGTACAGATCCAAAAATCATAGCGTTTTTAATGACCTTTGGGGTTTCGCCTTAAATCGGCTTGTACTTAGACATGCATGGCTTAATCTTTGAGACAAGCATATGACTACTGGCAGGATCAACCAGGTAGCTATGTGAATGGATAATAATAGCACACCAGACAAGAGTTTGAGTTAAGACGCCTTCCTCCACGTCGCAACACCGCCATACTGCTTCAACATCCCTGCTTCCTGACGAAAGCCCCGTCAACGGGGACTTATCTCGTATGAGGACGCAGCAGGGTACAAGAGGCAATATATCAGCGGTGTGTGTGACAACGTAGAGTAGTCGGCTGGTCTAACCGCACTCTCATCTGCTGCTCATTTCGTGAATTTTTTAAACGACAGCGTCCGACAATAATTTCATGTCAGCGACGCCGCGTCCCTTCTCTCTAAGGGTGGTGCTTTGGACAACAAGCAGGGGTATTATAGAGAGGACGAGCAGTGGAAAAGCAGCGCTCTCCCACCAACTCATCTCTCTAACCGCGCTGCAGTAGGTAGGCATGATAGGTCTAGGAAAGGCAATACCACTCACTAAAGTAATACCATTCCTTAGTCCCGTCTTAGCCCGAGTTATATACGTGCCTCGTTCCAACCGACCGCTCTATTAAAGCTGCGTCAGCACATGAGGAAGAGTTAGGGGGTTGGCCGTCCATCACGGCGCAACAACAACCCTCGAGGTGATCAATCGCCCCGGGAAAGGGTGTAACACTCATAAAGGATAAAGGAGGTCGCTGCATTGAAGACTGACCGCTTTGGCTAACGTTAACAAAAACGCTCGCCGCCACGAGGAGTCACAGCTAATGCCGTGGAGCTTCTCATTGTAAACAAGAGGAGAGGGTTGGACGCCTACATTAATCTCTCCCCGCACGTCCAGGGGTAACAGTTTAATGCGGCGACCCTAAAAAAAAACATACACTACTCTGTGGTAGTGTTCCCGCGGCGTAAACTGGCCGAACAGAGGGTTCACGGACGCTCCAGCTACGCACAACGGCGGGGGACATGACTATGACCTGTCAGGTGTCCTCCCGGTCACACACAAACTCTCTCCAGCTTGTGTGGACGTGCTCTCTCTAGCACTATTATACGCAGCGATCCTCTCCCGGAGGAGAAAGTGAGGGAGCTCTGATAAAGAGTTTATCATCAGCCCCACACTCACAACCCGATGCATAACGCGAGTCCCCTTAACTCACGCTGACCGCAATGAAGCAGTCATGTGATGCAACGGTGGCTCACCGCGTGGATCATGACACAAGCCTGGTGGTCACAATCGATCATATAGATCATCTCCGGCAGTCATATAGCGCTCATTGGTATACCGTCTGGTTCGATTCATCCACCTCCGTAGGTATCCTCCGCCGCGCGTCCGGCCCTAGTATTCTTGCCCTCATTTAATCACGTCACATCAACAGGAGGAGGGAAGGAGAGGAGCTCTGAAATATAATTTTTCATCACCCCCGCACTCACTACCCGCTGCATGACGTGGTCACCAACACTCACTCACTCACTCTGACTGGTACGAAGCAGTCGCATGCACCGGTGGCCCAAACCGCGTGCATCATGTCACAAGATTGGTAGTCACAATCGATCATATATATAAATATATCTCCGGCCGTCATATAGCGCTCGCTCATCATTGGTATACCGTCTGGTTCGATTCATCCACCTCCGTAGGTATCCTCCGTGGCGCGTCCGGCAGTATTCTTGTTCTCATGGAATCAAGTCAACCATAAAATAAATAACATGGGTCATCAGTCTGTCGCAACAGTTCTGGCCGGGGGATCTTGAATGAACGAATGAGCATCTAGGCACACACCAACACTCTAACAGCGCTACACCGCCCAACTCATCATCAATGCTTCCTCGCCGAATGCCCTGTTTCAGGGGACTTATCCCGACGAGAGCGCAGAGATCGAGGCAATATATTAACGGTGTGTGGGACAACGTAGAGAGCTGGTCTTATGCCTAGTCAAGATGGTAGTGATAGTATGTATGTTATGTATGTTGAGGGGAGGGCCCGACTCGGTCCTCGATCCGAGCGTCCACGAGCACGCACCATCCCGTCAACACCCCACACCCACGTACGTCTTTTTTTACTCAGTCTTTTCNTCTAGTCACACAGAAATGCCTTTTTCCCCATTGTTAGGGGACTTATCCCGACGAGAGCGCAGAGATCGAGGCAATATATTAACGGTGTGTGGGACAACGTAGAGAGCTGGTCTTATGCCTAGTCAAGATGGTAGTGATAGTATGTATGTTATGTATGTTGAGGGGAGGGCCCGACTCGGTCCTCGATCCGAGCGTCCACGAGCACGCACCATCCCGTCAACACCCACACACACTCACGTACGTACTTTTTTTCACTCAAGTCTTTTCATACATATCCGGGCCCGGCCACCCATCTCAGTAAGGAGCTCCGAAAAATATTTTTTCATCACTGCACCCATCACTGCAACCCCGCACTCACTCCCCGCTGCATAACGTGGTCGCCCCTTAACTCACGCTGCAGTCACATGCACCGGTAGCTCACACCGCGTGGATCATGACACAAGCCTGTTGGTCACAATCGTTCATATCTCTAGCCGTCATATAGCGCTCATTGGTATACCGTCTGGTTCGATTCATCCACCTCCGTAGGTATCCAGCGCGTCCGGCTGTATTATTACCCTTTTTACCGTGATAAAGGGGGGGAAGGAGCTCTCATAAACAATTCGTCATCACCCCCGCACTCACTACCCGCTACAATACGTGGTTCCCTTAACTCACGCTGACTGGTATGAAGCAGTCACATGTAGCGGCGCGAAACATGCGGGACATGCGGGACGATGTTTTAGGTCACAACCTCGCAGAGAGCCTTCCCCTACATAGTTTGACAACCTTACCTCATGCGACAACTTTCTGCCCGGAGCGGTCTACCTCAAGAGCCTCTCGGGCCGCTCCCGCTACCTATTGACCGCTCACGCCCCAAGCGCACCAAGCTGACCCGGTCTCAAGTTACACTTTTCACCAACAAAGTGTACATTTGAATGTTCAAAAAATTTTTATTGCAGAATACGTTTAGGCATTTATAGGGGATTCCAAAAATTTATGTCCGCTCTCTTTATTATGTATAGTTCTCTAGTTAATTTTTCAAAAATTCAGGGATACACCGAAGAACTGATACTTTGTGCAATACATATCTACTAAAATACGCGCATTCAGACATATATAAATCAACTATATACGAACAAAACATTATTTTACTTAACGCATTCATACCTCGTCCCGCTGAGTTCACGCGGCGAGCATGTAGGGCCGCCCGATCGGTTTCTTAATTTCACCGGGCTCTTAACGGCTTCATACCTCTCGCCGCAGCCAACTCCCGGCAAGAAATTCGAATTTTTTTTATCCCGGATTCCGTGTATGCGTGTCACCAGGAGTAGAAAAAAAAAATTCCGCTCGCAATCTGACTTATAGTTCTCGAGTTAATTTTTTTAAATGCACAGAGGCCACGATAAAGAGATGATTCGACTTATATATACTCTCCGTAATTAGGCGCATGCATACATGTCAAAATCACATCTCTACGACCAAAACTCTTCATTATACATCGTTAACGCCTTCATTTGTGGTCCCGGTGGTTTCAAGCGGCGAGCCGGGCGGGCGGCTAGCTCCGCTTCTTAATTTCATCGCGCTCTTAACGGCTTCATACCTCTCGCCGCAGCCAACTCCCGGCAAGAAATTCGAATTTTTTTTATCCCGGATTCCGTGTATGCGTGTCGCCAGGAGTAGAAAAAAAAATCTCCGCTCGCAATCTGACTTATAGTTCTCGAGTTAATTTTTTAAAAATGCACAGAGGCCACGATAAAGAGATGATTCGACTTATATATACTCTCCGTAATTAGGCGCATGCATACATGTCAAAATCACATCTCTACGACCAAAACTCTTCATTATACATCGTTAACGCCTTCATTTGTGGTCCCCGTGGTTTCAAGCGGCGAGCCGGGCGGGCGGCTAGCTCCGTTTCTTAATTTCACCGGGCTCTTAACGGCTTCATACCTCTCGCCGCAGCCAACTCCCGGCAAGAAATTTAAATTTTTTTTATCCCGGATTCCGTGTATGCGTGTCGCCAGGAGTAGAAAAAAAAATCTCCGCTCGCAATCTGACTTATAGTTCTCGAGTTAATTTTTTAAAAATGCACAGAGGCCACGATAAAGAGATGATTCGACTTATATATACTCTCCGTAATTAGGCGCATGCATACATGTCAAAATCACATCTCTACGACCAAAACTCTTCATTATACATCGTTAACGCCTTCATTTGTGGTCCCGGTGGTTTCAAGCGGCGAGCCGGGCGGGCGGCTAGCTCCGTTTCTTAATTTCACCGGGCTCTTAACGGCTTCATACCTCTCGCCGCAGCCAACTCCCGGCAAGAAATTTGAATTTTTTTTATCCCGGATTCCGTGTATGCGTGTCGCCAGGAGTAGAAAAAAAATCTCCGCTCGCAATCTGACTTATAGTTCTCGAGTTAATTTTTTAAAAATGCACAGAGGCCACGATAAAGAGATGATTCGACTTATATATACTCTCCGTAATTAGGCGCATGCATACATGTCAAAATCACATCTCTACGACCAAAACTCTTCATTATACATCGTTAACGCCTTCATTTGTGGTCCCGGTGGTTTCAAGCGGCGAGCCGGGCGGGCGGCTAGCTCCGTTTCTTAATTTCATCGCGCTCTTAACGGCTTCATACCTCTCGCCGCAGCCAACTCCCGGCAAGAAATTCGAATTTTTTTTATCCCGGATTCCGTGTATGCGTGTCGCCAGGAGTAGAAAAAAAAATCTCCGCTCGCAATCTGACTTATGTTCTCGAGTTAATTTTTAAAAATGCACAGAGGCCACGATAAAGAGATGATTCGACTTATATATACCTCTCCGTAATTAGGCGCATGCATACATGTCAAAATCACATCTCTACGACCAAAACTCTTCATTATACATCGTTAACGCCTTCTTTGTGGTCCCGGTGGTTTCAAGCGGCGAGCCGGGCGGGCGGCTTAGCCCGTTTCTTAAGTTCACAACCGGGCTCTTACGGCTTCAATACCTCGTCGCCGCAGCCACTCCCGCAAGAAATTCGAATTTTTTTTATCCCGGGTTCCGTTCTATGCGTGGCGCCAGGAGTAGAAAAAAAAATTCCGATCGCAAATCTGACTTATAGTTCTCGAGTTAATTGTTTTAAAAATGCACAGAGGCCAGATAAAGGGATGATTCGACTTATATATACTCTCCGTATTAGGCGCATGCATACATGTCAAAAATCACATCTCTACGACCAAAACTCTTCATTATACATCGTAACGCCTTCATTTGTGTCCCGGTGGTTCAAGCGGCGAGCCGGGAGGGCGGCTAGCTCCGCGTTCTTAATTTCATCGCGCTCTATAACGGCTTCATACCTCTCGCCGCAGCCAACTCCCCCGGCAAGAAAATTCGAATTTTTATTATCCGCGATTCCGTGTATGCGTGTCCGCCAGGAGTAGAAAAAAAATCTCCGCTCGCAATCTGACTTATAGTTCTCGAGTTAATTTTTAAAATGCACAGAGGCCACGTAAAGAGTGAGATCGACTTATATATACTCTCGTAATTAGGCGCATTCATACATGTCCAAAATCACAATCTCTAACGACGCAAAACTCTTCATTATACATCGTTAAACGCCTCATTTGTGTCCCCCGTGGTTTCAAGCGGCGAGCCGGGCGGGCGGCTGCTCCGTTTTTTAATTTCACCGGCTCTTAACGGCTCATACCTCTCGCTCGCAGCCAACCCCGCAAGAAATTTAAATTTTTTTTATCCCGCTTCCGTGTATGCGTGTCGGCCATGGGGGGTGGGAGGGGGGGGGGAGTAGAAAAAAAAATCTCCGCTCGCAATCTTGACTTATAGTTCTCGAGTTAATTTTTTAAAAATCACAGAGGCCACGATAAGAGATGGATTGCGACTTATATATACTCTCCGTAATGTTGGCGCATGCGATCAACATTCAAAATCACATCTCTACGACCAAACTCTTCATTTACATCGTTAACCGCGATTCATTTGTGGTCCCGGTGGTTTCAAGCGGCGAGCCGGGCAGGGCGGCTAGCTCCGTTTCTTATTTTCAGCGCGCTCCTTAACGGCTTCATACCTCTCGCCGCGCCAAGCTCCCCGGCAAGAAATTTGAATTTTTTTATCCCGGATTCCGTGTATCGTGTCCGCCAGGAGTAGAAAAAAAAATCTCCGCTCGCAATGCTGACTTATAGTTCTCGAGTTAATTTTTTAAAAAATGCACAGAGGACCCGATAAAGATAATGATTGACTTATATAAAAACAAAAAAAATACTCTCCGTAATTAGGCGCAATGCATACATGTCAAAATCACATCTCTCGACCAAACTCTTCATTCTACATCGTTAAACCGCCTTCCATTTGGTCCCGGTGGTTTCAGCGCGAGCCGGGCGGGCGCTAGCATCCGTTTTCTTATTTCATCGCTCTCATTAACGGCTTCAATACATCTCGCCGCAGGGCCAACTCCCGGCAAGAAATTCGAATTTTTTTTATTCCCGGTTCCGTGTATGCTTGTGTCCGCCAGGAGTAAAAAAAAAATCTCCGCTCAGCAATCTGCTTATAGTTCTCGGTTAATTTTTTAAAAATGCACAGAGGCACGATAAAGAGATATTCGACTTATATATTACTCTCCGTAATTAGTCGCATGCATAACATGTCAAAATCACATCTCTACGACCAAAACTCTTCATTATACTCGTTTAAACCGCCTTCCATTTGATGGTCCCGTTGGTTTCAAACGGGAGCCTGGCGGCCGGCTAGCTCCGCTTCTTAATTTTCATCCGCGCTCTTACCGGCTTCATACCTCTCGCCGCAGCCAACTCCCGGCAAGAAATTTGAATTTTGTTGGGGGGAGTGGCCCGGGCGGATTCCGTGTAATGCGTGTTCGCCAGGAGTAGAAAAAAAAATCTCCGCTCGCAATCGACTTAGTAGTTCTCGAGTTAATTTTTGAAAAAAATGCACAGGAGGCCACTTATAAAGAGATGATTTCGACTGATATATACTCTCCGTAATTAGGGCGCATGCATACTTGTCAAATCAATCTCTACGACTCAAAACTCTTCATTATACATCGTTAACCCTAAGCCTTCTTTGTGGTCCCGGTGGTTTCAAACGGCGAGGCCGGGCGGGGCGGCTAGCTCGTTTCTTATTTCAGCCGGCTCTTAACGGCTTCAATACCTCTCGCCGCGCCACTCCCGCAAGAAAATTTGAATTTTTTTTTGATCCCCGGATTCCGTTTATGCGTGTCCGCCAGAGTAGAAAAAAATCTCCCCTCGCAATCTGACTTATATTTCTCGAGTTAATTTTTTTTAAAATGGCCAGAGGACCCACGTAAAGAGATGATTCTCTACTTATATTACTCTCCGTAATTAGGCGCATGCATACATGTCAAAAAAAAATCATCTCTACGAACCAAAACTCTTCATTATAACATCTTAACGCCTTCATTTGTGGTCCCGGTGGTTTCAAACGGCGAGCCGGGCGGGCGGCTAGCTCCGTTTTCTTATTTTCAACCGGGCTCTTACGGCTTCATACCTCGCGCCGCAGCCAACTCCCGCAAGAAATTCGAATTTTTTTTTGATCCCGGATTCCGTGGAATGCGTGTCGCCAGGAGTAGAAGTGTAAAATCTACGCTCAGCATCTGACTTATGTTTTCTCGAGTTAATTTTTGTTAAAATGCAACAGAGGCCCGTCAGAGATGCATTCGACTTATATATACGCTCCGTTACTTAGGCTCATGCATACATGTCAAAATCACATCTCTAACGACCAAAACTCTTCATTTACATCGTTACGCCTTCATTTTTGTGGTCCCGGTGGGTTTCAATCGGCGAGCCGGGCGGGCGGCTAGCTTCCGTTTCTTAAATTTCCATCGCGCTCTTACCGGCTTCATACCTCTCGCCGCAGCCAACTCCCGGCAAGAAATTCGAATTTTTTTTATCCCGGATTCCGTGTATGCGGGTCGCCAGGAGAGAAAAAAAAATCTCCGCTCGCAATCTGACCTTCGAGTTCTCGGTTAATTTTTTAAAAATGCACAGAGGCCACGATAAAGAGATGATTCGACTTATAATACTCCTCCGTATTAGGCGGCATGCATACATGTCAAAATCACATCTCTAAACGACCAAAACTCTTCATTATCATCGTTTAACGCCTTCATTTTTGGTCCCGGTGGTTTCAAGCGGCGCGCCGGGCGGGCGGCTAGCTCCGCTTCTTATTTCAATTCATCGGCTCTTAACGGCTTCATACCTCTCTCACGCAGCCAACTCCCGAAGAAATTTGAATTTTTTTTTATCCCGGATTCCGTGATAGGCGTGTCGCCAGGAGTAGAAAAAAAAATCTCCGCTCGCAATCTGACTTATAGGTTTCTCGAGTTAATTTTTTTAAAATGCACAGAGGCCACGATAAAGAGATGATTCGACTTATATAGACTCTCCGTAATTAGGCGGCATGGCATACATGGTCAAAAATCACATCTCTAACGACCAAACTTTCATTAGACATCGTTACGCTTCATTTGTGTCCCGGTGGTTTCAAACGGCGAGCCGGGCTGGCGCTAGCTCCGTTTCTTATTTCAACCGGGCTCTTAACCGGCTTCATTACCTCTCCTCCGCAGCCAACTCCCCCCTGCAAAAATTCGAATTTTTTTTATCCCCCGGTTCCGTGTATGCGTGGTCGCCCAGGAAGGTAGAAAAAAAAAATCTCCGCTCTCGCATCTGACTTTAATAGTGTCTCGAGGTTTAATTTTTTAAAAATGCACAGAGGCCACGATTAAAGAGATGATTCGACTTATATATACTCTACTCTCCGTAATTAGGCGCATGCATACATGTCAAAATCACATCTCTACGCACCAAACTCTTCATTTACATCGTTAACGCTTCATTTGTGGTCCCGGTGGTTTCAAACGGCGAGCCGGGCGGGCGGCTAGCTCCGTTTCTTAATTTCACACCGGGCTCTTAACGGCTTCAACCTCTCGCCGCAGCCAACTCCCGGCAAGAATTCGAATTTTTTTTATCCGATTCCGTTAATGCGTTTCGCAGGATAGAAAAAAAAAATCTCCGCTCGCAATCTGACTTTATAGTTCTCGATTTATTTTTTTAAAAAAAAATGCACAGAGCCACGATAAAGAGATGATTCGCCTTATTATACTCTCCGTAATTAGGCGCATGCATACATGTCAAATCACATCTCTACGACCAAAACTCTTCCTATACATAGTTAACGCCTTCATTTGTGGTCCCGTGGTTTCAAGCGGCGAGCGGGCGGGCGGCTAGCTCCGCTTTTTAATTTCATCGCGCCTCTTAACGGCTTCATACCTCTCGCCGCGCCAGCGCCGGCAAGAAATTTTGAATTTTTTTTATCCCGGAATTCCGTTTATGCGTGTCGCCAGGAGTAGAAAAAAAAATCTCCGCTCGCAATCTGACTTATAGTTCTCGAGTTAATTTTTTTAAAAAATGCACAGAGGCCACGATAAAGAGATGTTCGACTTATATATACTCTCCGTAATTAGCGCATGCATAATGTCAAAATCACTCTCTACGAACAAACTCTTCATTATACATCGTTAACGAGCCTCATTTGTGTTCCCGGTGGTTTCAGCGGCAGCCGGGCGGGCGGCTAGCTTACGTTTTCTTAATTTCATCGGGGGGGCGCTCTTAAAGGCTTCATACCTCGCGCCGCAGCCAACCCACCATGATTTTCCACCGCCGCGAGTCAAGGGCTGTCGTAGGTACGAATTAAACTGGCCAGGCAAAAAAACGAGGCATCGGCGGAGTAGGGTGGAGGCATTAATGAGGTTCGATAATACTCCGTTCAAAGGCATTCACTTCTGCCTTCTTTCAAAACGAAGCGAGTCAACCTTCTCTCCCCCCCACTCCCAGTATTCCCACGTAAAAAACACATTCGCTGCGTCTCTGCCTATCGCATTCTCATTCTCCCTTCAGACCTACACACGAAGGAGTTCGTCAATCGGGTAGCGTACGAAACCTCCATCCTTTGTCATGGAGGTCTTAGCGAGTCCGCAGTGGGAGGTACCTCCCGCAACCTAAGTTTAGTCCTGGCCGCGGGGCTGCATGAAAACGAATGAAGAGGCCTACTAATCTTACCCTCAGTCATTCTCAACCGCTGCTTCTAGCCGCGGCCGAGCTTGTGGATATCAATCAGATCACTCAGCCCGCACATCACCGACTTGATATCGTCGTCGACTGCAGGGTTGATGATCAAGAAACTGTCCGACCCTCCTCCCTCGCATATACCCTCAAGGCAAGGCAGGTCGGTCGGCCTTCATATGGGTAGCCAAAAACTAAGTCCTCTAACTCCTCCCGAACTCGAGCCCGACCTCGTTTCCCGTGACAATAGCGAGTGTCCTGTGTGAGCGGCGAGTAAAACATGATTTTTCATTCTCGTAATTTTTCCGACGTTGCAGGCCTGATCGGCTACGCCGGAGCGCGTAGCCATGTATGGCATAGATTCGGGCGAAGTCCACCAGTGAAACCACATTCGCTTTCGTTTTTCGAGCGGCGGCGTCGCGAACGGAAGGGTTGATGAATAATCAAGAAACCGAGCCTCTTCCCTCAGCTATACTTCAAGGCAAAGGCAGCAGGTCGGCGCCCTTCATGGGTAGCCAAAACTAAGGTCACTCTCAACTCCTCCGTTACCGCAGGCCCGTCCAGCGCTACTGGTGCGTTCCCGTGACAATAGCGAGTGTGCGTGTGTGTCTCCCGCAACATCACCGACATGCCGGGTTCGTCGGAGGACGGCAGGGTTGTGTCAAGAAACCGGTCGACCCTCCTCCCATCGCATATACCTCAAGGCAGAGGCAGGTCGGGCGGCCTTCATAGGGTAGCCAAAACTAAGTAACTTCTCAACTCCTCCGAACCAGCCCGACCAGCGCTGCTGGGTTGGTTCCCGTGACAATAGCGAGTGCCCTGTGTGAGCAGCGAGAGAAGCTGATTTTCATTTCTCTCTCTCATTTTTGTCCGACGTGAATCCGTCGGTGATTGTGCGTGTTATAGTGAGAGTTGTACCTGCCGCCACTTTGTCTGGCCGGGCGGCATAATCAAGATGCCCTAGTCTCATCTTAACCAATCACGTCTTTTCCATACTGGCCCGGTCCCATACCACCCGGTACAAGTTTGAGTAGAATTTCTTTGCCCTAATACAAAAAATTCTTTCATGATTCATCCTCCCGCAATGTTTTTGACCTGTCGCATTGCCTTCATAGGGTAGCCAAAACTAATTCCCTGCACTCACTCCTCCGAACCAGCCGTCCAGCACTGCTGATTGGTTCCCGTGACAATAGGCGGGCCTGTGTGAGCAGCGAGAGAACTGATTTTTCCATGTCTTCGGCATTTTTAATTTCCGGACGTGATCCGTCGGTGATGTGCGGGTTTAATAGTGATAGTTTGCTACCTGCCGCCACAGTTCGGCTGGCCGGGCGGGCAGAAATCAGATGGCACTAGTCTCATCTTACCACTCGACGTCTTTCCATACTGGCCCGGGCCCCATACACCCGTTACAAGTTTTGAGTAGAATTCTTTGCCGCTAAACAAAAATTCTTTCATTATCATCCTCCCGCAGGTTTTTGACCTGTCGCATGCCTTCATAGGGTAGCCAAAACTAAGTCAATCTCACTCAACTCCTCCGAACCAGCCCGTCCAGCACTGCTGAGTTTGGTTCCCGTGACAATAGCGAGGGCCTGTGTGAGCGGCGGAGAATCGGAGTTTTCATTCTCGTCATTTTTATTCCGACGTGAAGGCCGTCCGGTGATGTCGTGTTATAGTGAGAGTTTTACCTGCCGCCACATTCGTCTGGCCGGGCGGCAGAATCAAGTGCCCTAGTCTCTCTTACCACTCACGTCTTTCCATACTGGCCCCGGGCCCCAGACCAACCGGTACAAGTTTTAGTAGAATTTCTTTTGCCGCAAACAAAATTCTTTCATTGATCATGCCTCCCGCAGGTTTTTTGACCTGTCGCATGCCTTCATAGGGTATCCAACACTAAGTCGCTCTCACTCACTCCGCCGACCAGACCCGTCCCCAGACAACTTCTGAGTTGGTTCCCGTGACAATAGCGAGGGCTGTTGAGCAGCGAGAGAAGCTGATTTTTCATTCTCGTCCATTTTTATTCCGACGGAAGCCCGTCGGTGATGTGCGGGTTTATAGTGAGAGTTGTACCGGCACGCCACGTTCCTCTGGCGGGCGGGCAGAATCACGATGCCCTAGTCCTCATCTTCCACTCACGTCTTTCATACTTGGCCCGGGCCCCAAACCACCCGTACAAGTTTGAGTAGAATTTCTTTGCACGCTTAAACAAAAATTCTTATCATGTCATCCTCCCGCAGGTTTTTGACCTGTCGATGCCCTTCAAGGGTATACCAAAACTAAGGTCACTCTCACTCACTCCTCCGACCACCCGTCCCAGCACTGCTGGTTGTTCCTCGTGACAATTAGCGAGGCCTGTGTGAGCATCGAGAGAAGCTATTTTTCATTCTCGTCATTTTTATTCCGACGTGAAGCAGTCGGTGATGTGCGTGTTTTAAGTGAGGTTGTACCTGCCGCCACGTTCGTCTGGCCGGGCGGGGCAGAATCACGATGCCCTAGTCTCATCTTCACACTCCGTCTTTCCATACTGGCCCGGCCCCAGACCCCGGTACAAGTTTGAGTAGAATTTTCTTTGCCGCTAAACAAAACTTCTTTCATGATCATCCTCCCGCAGTTTTTTTGACCTGTCGCATGCCCTTTCATCGGGTAGCCAAAACTAAGGTCACTCTCACTCAACTCCTCCGAACCAGCCCGTCCAGCACTGCTGAGTTGGTTACCGTGACATAGCGAGGGCCTGTGGTGAGCAGCGAGAAGCTGATTTTTCATTCTTCGTCCATTTTTATTCCGACGTGAAGCCGTCGGTGATGTGGCGTGTTTATAGTGAAGGTGTACCTGCCGCCACAGTTCTCTTGGCCGGGCGAGAATCAAGATGCCCTAGTCCTCATCTTACCACTCACGTCTTTCCATACTGTCCGGGCCCCAGGACCAGCCCGGTACAAGTTTGAGTAAATTTCTTTGCACGCTAAACAAAAAAATTCTGTCATGATCATCCTCCCGCAGGTTTTTGCCTGTCGCATGCTTCATATGGTAAGCCAAAACTAAGTCACTCCACTCAACTACTCCTCCGAATACCGAGCCCGTCCAGCACTAGCTGAATTGGTTTCCCGTGACAATAGCGAGGGCCTGTGTGAGCAGCGAGAGAAGCTTGATTGTTTCATTCTCGTCTTTTTTTCGACGTGAATCCGTCGGTGATGTGCGTGTTATAGTGATAGTTTAACTTCAGCCACAGTTCGTCTGGCCGGGCGGGGCAGAATTCAGATGCCCTAGTCTCATCTTACCACTCACAGTCTTTCCATACTGGCCCGGGCCCCCAGACCACCCGGTACAAGTTGAGTAGAATTTCTTTGGCCGCTAAACAAAATTCTTTCATGATCATCCTCCCGCCGGTTTGTTTGACCTGTCGCATGCCTTTCATGGGGTAGCCAAAACTAAGTCACTCTCACTCACTCCTCCGAACCGCCCGTCCAGCACTGCTGAGTTGGTTTCCCGTACAATAGGCGAGGGCCTGTGTGAGCATCGAGAGAAGCTGATTTGTTCATTCTCGGCATTTTTATTCCGACGTGAAGCCGTGGTGATGTGCGGGTTTTATAGTGAGAGTGTTACCTGCCGCCACAGTTCGTCTGGCGGGCGGCAGAATCAAGATGCCCTAGTCTCATACTTACCACTCACGTCTTTCCATACTGGCCCGGGCCCCAGACCACCCGTACAAGTTTGAGTAAATTTCGTTGCCGCTAAACAAACAATTCTTTTCATGATCATCCCCCGCAGGTTTTTGACCGTCCCGCATGCCTTCATAGGGTAGCCAAAACTAAGTCACTCTAACCCTCTCAACTCAAACTCCTCCGAACCCAGCCCGTCCAGCACTGCTGAGTTGGTTTCCCGTGGACAATAGCGAGGGCCTGTGTGAGCACGAGAGGAAGCGGATTTTTCAATTCTCGTCATTTTTATTCCGACGTGAAGCCGGTCGTGAGTGCGTGTTATATTGGAGTTTACCTGCCGCACGTTCGTCTGGCGCGGGCGGGCAGAACAAGATGCCCTAGTCCTATCTTACCACCTCACAGTCTTTCCATACTGGCCCGGGCCCCAGACCACCCGGTACAATTTGAGTAGAATTTCTTTGCCGCTACACAAAAATTCTTTCATGATCATCCTCCGCAGGTTTTTGACCTGTCGCAGCATGCCTTCATAGGGGACCAAACTAGTCCACTCTCACTCAACTCCTCGAACCAGCCCGTCCAGCACTGCTGAGTTGGTTTCCGCGTGACAATAGCTGAAGGGCCTGTTGTGAGCAGCGAGAGAACTGATTTTTCATGTCTCGTCATTTTTATTCCGACGTGAAGCCGTCGGTGATGGTGCGGGTTTTTAGTGAAGAGTTGTACCTGGCCGCCACAGTTTCGTCTGGCCGGTCGGCTAGAATCAAGATGCCCTAGTCCTCATCTTAACCACTCACGTCTTTCCATACTGGCCCGGGCACCCAGACCACCCGGTACAAGTTTGAGTGAATTTCTTTGGCGCTAACAAAAAAAATTCTTTCATGATCATCCTCCCCTCAGGTTTTTTACTCTGTCGCATGCTTCATAGTGTAGCCGAAACTAAGTCATCTCACTACAACTCCTCCGAACAGCCCGTCCAGCACTGCTGAGTTGGTCCCGTGGACAATACGAGGGCCTGTGTGAGCCGAGAGAAGCTGATTTTTCATTCTCGCCATTTTTATGTCCGAACGTGAAGCCGTCGGTGATGTGCGTGTTTAGTGAGAGTTGTACCTCCTCGCCGCCACAGTTTCTCTGGCCGGGGCGGCAGAATCAAGATGCCCCTATCTCATCTTACACTCACCTCTTCCATACTGCCCGGGACCCAGACGCGACCCGGTACAAGTTTGAGTAGAATTTCTTTGCCGCTAAACAAAAAAAATTCTTTCATGTCATCCTCCCGCAGGTTTTTTGACCTGATAGCATGCCTTCATAGGGTAGCCCAAACTAAGTCACTCTCACTCAACAGTCCTCCGAACCAGCCCGTCCGCACTGCTGAGTTGGTTCCCTGACAATAGCGGGGCCTGTGTGAGCCGTCGAGAGAAGCTGAGTTTTTCATTCCTCGTCATTTTTATTCCGACGGTGGACCGTCGTGATGTGCGTGTTATAGTGAGAGTTTTTACCTGCCCGTCCACAGTTCGTCTGGCGGCGGCAGACTCAGATGCCTAGTCTCATCTTATTACCACTCACTCTTTCCATACTGGCCGCGGCCCCAACCCCCGGTACAAGTTTGAGTAGAATTTCTTTGCCGTCTAAACAAAAAATTCTTTCTGATCATCCTCCCGCAGGTTTTTGACCTTCGCATGCCTTCATAGGGTAGCCAAAACAAGTCACGTCTCCTCCAACTAGCACTCAACTCCTCCGGAACCAGCCAGTCCACCACTGATAGCTGAGTTTGGTTCCCGTGACAATAGCGAGGGCCTGTGTGAGCAGCGAGAGAAGCTTGATTTTTTTCATTCTCGTCAATTTTTATTCCGGACGTGAATCCGTCGGTGATGTGCGGTGTTATAGTGAGAGTTTGTACCTGCGCCACAGTTCGTCCTGGCGGGCGGGCAGAATCAAATGCCCTAGTCTCATCTACCACTCACAGTCTTCTCCTACTGGCCCGGGCCCCACACCTATGGTTGAAGAATTTTTTGCGCAAAACAAATAATTTTTTTTCCATGATCGCCCCGCCGGTTTTTCTGGGTCGCTGCCTTCATAGGTAGTCTCAAAACTAGTCACTCTCACTCAACTCCTCCGAACCAGCCCGTCCAGCATGCTGAGTTGGTTTCCGTGACAATAGCGGGGCCTTGTGAGCAGCGACAAGTATTTTTCATTCTCGTCATTTTTTTCACGTAGAAGCCGTCGGTATGGGTTTTATAGTGAGTTACCTGCCGCCACAGTTCGTCTGGCCGGGCGGGCCAGAACAAGATGCCCTAGTCTCATCTACACTCACGTCTTTCCATACTGGCCCGGGCCCCAGAACCGGTACAGTTTTGAGTAGAATTTCTTTGCCGCTAAACAAAAAATTGTTTCAGTATCCTCCCCAGTTTTCGACCTGTCGCATGCCTTCATAGGTAAGCCAAAACTAAGTCACTTCACTCAACTCCTCCGACCGCCCGTCCAGCCCTCGAGTTTGGTTCCCGTACAATTACTGAGGCCTGTGACGAGAGAAGCTGATTTTTCATTCTCTCATTTTTATTCCGACGTGAGCCGTCGGTGATGTGCGTGTTTATGGGAAGTTGTACCTGCCGCCACAGTTCGTCTGGCCGGGCGGGCCCGAATCAGATGCCCTAGTCTCATCTTACCACTCACGTCTTTCCATACTGGCCCGGGCCCCAGACCACCCGGTACAAGTTTAGTAGAATTTCTTTGCCGCTAAACAAAAAATTCTTTCATGATCAAACTCCCGCAGTTTTTGACCTGTCGCATGCCTTCATAGGTAGCCAAAACTAAGTCACCTCTCACTCAACTCCTCCGAACCAGCCCGTCCAGCACTGCTGAGTTGGTTCCCGTGCAATGCGAGGGCCTGTGTGAGCAGCGAGAGAGCTGATTTTTCATCTCGTCTTTTTATTCCGACGTGAGCCGTCGGGATGTGCGGTTATAGTGAGAGTTGTACCTGCCGCCACAGTTCGTCGGGCCCGGCGGGCAGAATCAGATGCCCTAGTTCATCTTACACTCACGTTTTCCATACTGGCCCGGGCCCCAGACCACCCGGTACAAGTTTGAGTAGAATTTCTTTGCCGCTAAACAAAAAATTCTTTTATGATCATCCTCCCGCAGGTTTTTTGACCTGTCGCATGCCTTTCATAGGTAGCCAAAACTAAGTCACTCTCACTCAACTCCTCCGAACCAGCCCGTCCAGCACTGCTGAGTTGGTTCCCCCTGACAATAGCGAGGGCCTGTGTGAGCAGCGAGAGAAGCTGTTTTTCATTCTCGTCTTTTTTTCCGGGGGGGGGTGGAAGGGGGGTTCCCTGCCCCCACGCCCCCCGGGGGGCCCCCGGGNTTTCCAAATTTTTTTGGTAAACGGTTTTTTTTTTTTTTTTTCAAGCGGCGAGCCGGGGGGGGGCCCCCGGCCCCCCCTTTAGTTTCCCCCCCCCCCTTTTTTTTTTTTAAATTTCCCAAATTCCCCCCGCTCCTTTTTTTAAAAAAAACCCCGGATTCCAAATTACCTTTTTTCGCCCGAAAAAAAGCCCCCCCCCCCCCCCCCCCCCCCCCCCCCCCCCCCCCCCCCCCCCCCCCCCCCCCCCCCCCCCCCCCCCCCAAACCCCCCTCCCGGGCCCCCCCCCAAGGAAAAATTTCGAATTTTTTTTACCCCGGGTTCCCGTTTAGCGTGCGCCAGGAGAAAAAAAAATCTCCGCTCGAAACTGACTTATAGTTTCGATTTAAATTTTTTTAAAAATCCAGGGGCCACGAAAAAGAGAGATTGCTTATATATCCCCCGTAATTGGCGCATGCATACTTCAAAATCACATCTCTACGCCCAAAAACTTTTCTTTATACATCGTTAACGCCTTTTTTTGGGGTCCCGGGGGTTTTTAAAAACGGCGAGCCGGGGGGGCGGCTGCTCCGTTCTTAATTCACCGGCTTAACGGATTCATACCGCTCGCCGCAGCCAACTCCCGGCAAGAAAATTCGAATTTTTTTTATCCCGGATTCGTGTATGGTGTCTCCAGGAGTAGAAAAAAAAAATCTCCGCTCGCAATCTGGACTTATAGTTCTCGAGTTAGTTTTTTAAAAATGCACAGAGGCCACGATAAGAGATGATTCGAATTTATATATCTACTCTCCGTAATTTAGGCGCATGCATTAAATGTCAAAAAATCAAATCTCTCGACCAAATCTTCATTATACATCGTTAACGCCTTCATTGGTGGTCCCGGTGGTTGCAAGCGGCGAAGCCGGGCGGCGGCTAGATCCGCGTCTTAATCTCACGCGATCTTAACGGCTTCATACCTTAGCCGCAGCCAAACTCCGGACAAAGAAATTCCGATTTTTTTATCACAGGATTCCGTGTATGCGTGTCGCCAGGAGAGGTAGAAAAAAAAATCTACGTCGCAATCTGGGACTTATAGTTCCTCGAGTTAATTTTTTAAAAATGCACAGAGGCCACGATAAAGAGATGATTAGAATTATATATACTCTCCGTAATTAGGCCATGAGAATGTCAAAAATCCAATCTCTACGACCAAAAACTATTCATATACATCGTTAACGCCTTTCATTTGTGTGTCCCCGGGGTTTTAAGCGGGCAAGCCGGGCGGCGGCTAGCTCACGCGTCTTAAATTTCACGGCTCTTAACGGCTTACATACCTCGCCGCAGCAACTCCGGCAAGAAATTCGAATTGTTTTATACCGGATTCGTGTATGCGTGTCGCCAGGAGTAGAAAAAAAAATCTCCGCTCGCATCTGACTTATAGTTCTCGCGTCATTTTTCTAAAAATGCACAGAGGCCACGATAAAGAGATGATTCTACTTAGATATACTCTCCTAATTAGGCGCATGCATACATGTCCAAATCACATCTCTACGACCAAAAAACCTTCATTATACATCGTTAACGCCTTCATGGTGGTCCGGTGGTTCAAGCGGCGAGCCGGGCGGGCGGCTAGCTCCGCTTATTAATTTCACCGGGCTCTTAACGGCTCATACCTCTCGCCGCAGCCAACTCCCGGCAAGAAATTCCGAATTTGTTTTATCCCGGGATTCCGTGTATGCGTGTCGCCAGGAGTAGAAAAAAAAAATCTCGCTCGGCAATCTGACTTATAGTTCTCGAGTTAATTTTTTAAAAAGCCCAGAGGCCACGATAAAGAGATATGATTCGACGCTATATTACTCTCAGTAATTAGGCGCATGCATAACATGTCAATAATCACATCTTACGACCAAAAACTCTTCATTATTACATCGTTAACGCCTTCATTGTGTGCGTCCCGGTGGCTTCAAGCGTGTCGAGCCGGGCGGGCGGTAGCTCCGCTTCTTAATTTCACAGGGCTCTTAACGGCTTCATAACCTCCGCCGCAGCCAACTCCCGGCAAGAAATTCGAATTTTTTTATCCGGATTCCGTTGTATGCGTTGTCGCAGGAGTAGAAAAAAAATCTCCGATCGCATATGACTTATAGTCTCGAGTAATTTTTAAAAAATGCACAGAGGCCACGATAAAGCGATTGATTCGAATTATATAACTCCCCGTACTTATCGATGCCATACATGTCAAATAACAATCTCTACGACCAAATACTCTCTTACATTATACATCGTTAACGCTTCATTTGTGGTCCCGGTGGTTTCAAGCGGCGAGCGGGGGGGCGGGCGGCTAGCTCCGCTTCTTAATTTCACCGGGCTCTTACGGCTTCATACCTCTCGGCCGCAGCAACTACGGCAAGAAATCGAATTTTTTTTATCCGGATTCCGTGTATGCTTCGCCGGAGTAGAAAAAAAAATCTCCGCTCGCAATCCTATATTCTCGAGTATTTTTAAAAATGCACAGAGGCCACGATAAAGAGATATTCGACTTATATTACCTCCGTAATTAGGCGCATGCATACATGTCAAATCACATCTCTACGACCAAAACTCTTCATTATACATCGTTAACGCCTTCATTTGTGGTCCCGGTGGTTTCAAGCGCGAGCCGGCGGGCGGCTAGCTCGTTTCTTAATTTCACGGCTCTTAACGGCTTCATACTCTCGCCGCAGCCACTCCCGGCAGAAATTCGAATTTTTTTTATCCCGGATTCCGTGTATCGTGTCGCCAGAGTAGAAAAAAAATCTCCGCTCGCAATCTGACTATAGTTCTCGATTATTTTTAAAAATGCACAGAGCCACGATAAAGAGATGATTCGACTTATATATACTCTCCGTAATTAGGCGCATGCATACATGTCAAAATCACATCTCTACGACCAAAACTCTTCATTATACATCGTTAACGCCTTCATTTGTGGTCCCGGTGGTTTCAAGCGGCGAGCCGGGCGGGCGGCTAGCTCCGTTTCTTAATTTCATCGCGCTCTTAACGGCTTCATACCTCTCGCCGCAGCCAACTCCCGGCAAGAAATTCGAATTTTTTTTATCCCGGATTCCGTGTATGCGTGTCGCCAGGAGTAGAAAAAAAAATCTCCGCTCGCAATCTGACTTATAGTTCTCGAGTTAATTTTTTAAAAATGCACAGAGGCCACGATAAAGAGATGATTCGACTTATATATACTCTCCGTAATTAGGCGCATGCATACATGTCAAATCACATCTCTACGACCAAAACTCTTCATTATACATCGTTAACTCCTTCATTTGTGGTCCCGGTGGTTTCAAGCGGCGAGCCGGGCGGGCGCTATCTCCGCTCTTCATTTATTTCATCGGCCTCTTAACGGCTTCATACCTCTCGCCGCAGCCAACTCCCGGCAGAAAATTGAATTTTTTTTATCCCGGATTCCGTGTATGCGTGTCGCCAGGAGTAGAAAAAAAAATCTCCGCTCGCAATCTGACTTATAGTTCTCGAGTTAATTTTTTAAAAATGCACAGAGGCCACGATAAAGGATGATTCGACTTTATATACTCTCCGTAATTAGGCGCATGCATAATGTCAAAATCACATCTCTACGACCAAAACTCTTCATTATACATCGTTAACGCCTTCATTTGTGGTCCCGGTGGTTTTTTTCAACGGCGAGCCGGGCGGCGCTAGCTCCGTTTCTTAATTTCACCGGCTCTTAACGGCTTCATACCTCTCGCCGCAGCCAACCCCCCGGCAAGAATTCGATTTTTTTTATCCCGGATTCCGTTATGCGTGTCGCCAGGAGTAGAAAAAAAAATCTCCGCTCGCAATCTGACTTATAGTTCTCGAGTTAATTTTTTAAAAATTGCACAGAGGCCACGATAAAGAGATGATTCGACTATATATACTCTCCGTAATTAGGCGCATGCATACATGTCAAAATCACATCTCTACGACCAAAACTCTTCATTATACATCGTTAACGCCTTCATTTGTGGTCCCGGTGGTTTCAAACGGCGACCGGGCGGGGCTAGTTTCCGTTTCTTAATTTCACCGGGCTCTTAAACCCCTTCATACCTCTCGCCGCACCCAAAACTCCCGCAAGAAATTCGAATTTTTTTTCCCGGATTCCGTTAGCGTCGCCAGGAGTAAAAAAAAAAAATCTCCCTCGCAATCTGACTTATAGTTCTCGATTTAATTTTTTAAAAATCAC
Source organism: Chionoecetes opilio (assembly GCA_016584305.1). Lineage (NCBI taxonomy): Eukaryota > Metazoa > Arthropoda > Malacostraca > Decapoda > Majidae > Chionoecetes > Chionoecetes opilio. Next base: position 311,744 of record JACEEZ010017937.1, read on the forward strand.
AAGGCCACAAAAAGAATGATTCGACTTATAATACTCTCCTAATTGGGGGCCACCCTCATGTCAAAATCACTCTCAAAACGACCAAAACCCCTTCATTAAACATCGTTAAGGGGCCCTTCATTTTTTGGTCCCGGGGGTTTTCAAGCGGCGAGCCGGGGGCGGCTATCCCTTTTTTTCTTAATTTCATCGCGCTCAAAGTTAAC
>JACEEZ010017939.1:0-28397 GCA_016584305.1 Chionoecetes opilio
TGAGGAAAAGGGGGGCCACGGAAAAAGGGTGCCGGGGGTGGGGGGAAAACCCTGACTAGGTGGCGTTTTACACGAAAACGTGTAATTCTCCCTATTCCCGCTTACAACCTAGCAATCACCAGTGAAGCTGGAGGCTAGGAATATACGCGGAGCAATGGGACGAATGCTTCCGAAGACGCAGGTCCCACGACTAGGAAGGGTGTGCCTTGTGTCCAGCAAGGCATAGAAATTGCATTTCTATGCCGAGATGGACAGCACCAGTTTAAGCCACCTAGGAACCATAGCTACACTCCGTGTCACCATTTGTAACTAAGTGGAGTGTTCATAGCTTTGGTTTAACTGGAATGAAGGATACTCATTTGGCCAGTTCAGGTTAATTTTATTTCATAAAATCTGGAGTATATATACAAATTTCAGTTCTCATAAATGGTTGTTTTTCAAGGTGTTATGCAAAAACTCGCCAAGACATGCGAGTTTCACCAAGGATACCTCCTGGTGTATATTGCTGATTTTACGTTGTACACAATTGATTATATTGATAAGCTGATAACAGTGCAAACACATGATAATTACCATAACAATGATTGAAGACTACAATTAGAATAGTCCCCGTGCTACTCTGATTCTCTGTATAAACCGCACTGGCAGAGAACGGAACATGGAGACTGAAAGGGGTGACTACTTTACTTAGTCGCTACAGGTTCATCAGGCACTAAATCACAGTGTCACAGCCTCTACGTTGGCCTAGAATTTGTCCATTATGTCCTTCTTAGACCTGAAGCAGGGCATGGTCTCCCGGTAGTGGGCCCTCGCCCGGATGAACCCGTCTCTGGCCTGCTGCCCCACCACTGCTGCCGCAGCCTCTGTCACCTGCTTCACGACTCTTTCGGTGCTCTGAGTGTGGATAGAGAACTCCGGAACCTCGTACGGCTTGACAGGATCTCCTGGATCTGATCCCCGGACAGTGAACAGGTGAATGCCGGCGCTCGTGCACCTGGCCAGGCTGCCAGCTGATCAGTGTCTGCAAGCTGGTGGCTGACAAGTTCAGCTTGGGTGTGATGCGAGGTCTTACACTGGTGTCCCCATACTCCTCGCCAGCCCTCAGCTTCAAAATCTGGGTCACGGCGAACCTGCGGTCGTCCTCACTCTGACTCGCCATCAGCGAGAGGACACATTCTGAGTGTACGAACCATGCTCCTGTCCGCACGTAGAAGGTCACAGTTGTTTGGACATTCTTGGGCTGCGACCTCATCACTCTGAGCTGCGTGAGGATGTGCTTGGGGCCGTCCTCTAGTCTGTGGTGAACCTTGATGTCGGAGTAGAGTTTTGAAGTACACCTGCAAGGCGTACTTGACTAGGATTTCCAGGGTGTTCAGTTCTTTACCATCATTCCATGCCTTATGGTCCACTTACACGAGCGGACTGGCTGTGGTGAGCATCTGTAGTGGACCCCCTTGCAAACCTTATCTCCTGCAGCTGCGGACGGGAGAACGCCCCGCTTCACAGCCTTGACCAGCATGGTAGGATACCTGCTGGTCAGTGGACATGTTTGACCATAATATACTCCGGTATCTCCCGTGAGATCTTCACCGGCCTGGCACTCCTCTGACTCTGCGTTCTACTGCATCTTCATTCAAGCGGGACAGCAGACTGCACACTGGACCCGTGAAGCCAGTGTCAGATGAGTAGCCCGTCGATGCTGGTGATAAATGTGGCGCAGGTCAACTCGTTTGTGTGCACACGCAATATAACTCCAAAGAGCTGCGGCCCACATCTTCTCCAAATGGGACGTGAGTACCACCCTTCCCCCCCGTGTTGGCCCTATTTGAGTCACCTTTTCAGTACGATCAGTGAGTCGTGGAGTCGTATTTCACAAGCAGATCATAGAGCCTGACCACCTTGAAAACGCAGGCTGCTCAGGTGGCACCGGTCCTCTGGTACAAGTTGCCTAAAGGTACCTTCCGATGGCTCCTCTGTCACTGACACATGCTCCTCCCTGATCAACCTGGGTGCAGTTTCCCATAGCTGTCGGGCACCCATCCCCTGGTCTGTCCTTCCTCCCATCGTAACCCAATCCAACTATTTTTGGGTACCCTGGTTTAGGGTACGCCGTATAACACAAAATATTTTTTCTCAACTTTGGACATGCAATTTTCCTTGTAAAATGGAATTCTAATACGATTTTATCTAATTCATTGTTGTGAGGAATTTGAGCAACTTCTTACTAATGCAAAATCGCAGTTTAAGCTATGATTTTGCATATACATATAAAAGGTCCATTTTTTGCATAGCTAAAAAGCTCACCAAAAGTTGAAGAGGACAAACCCACCCTACCATTAATTTTACATAAGAAACACCCTGCCAAATTCGAAATAATCTATAGTTTCAACTTTTCATTGGACCTACGCTTACCCTAATATATATAATCTATATAATATATATATTATATATATATTATTATATATATATACTATATCTAGATACTATATGTATATGGTATATATATCGTATATATATATATATAATAATCTGTATATATATATAATATGAAATATATAATATCAGTATAATATTAATATATATATATATATTATATATATATATATATATATATATATTATATATATCTATATATAATTATATATACAGATTGCATATATTATAGAATATATATATATATATATATATATATATATATATATATATACTCTAGATATATATATATATTAATATGCTTTATATATATATATAAATATGTATATATAATATGTATATATATATATATATTATATATATCTATATATATAATAGAATCTAACTATATCTATCAAATATTATATCTATATATATCTATATATATATATATATTTATAGTATATATTATACATAAATTATATATCATTCTATATATATATATATATATATAGGTATAATACTCATATCCATGTTAGTATATATATATAAATCCCTGTTATAATATACATGTATATATATATATATATTTATCTAACATGTAATATAAATATCATATATCATATATATATCTATATATATATATATATATTATATATCTATATATTGTATATATAATATGCATATATCATATAATACTATCTCTATATATCTATATCATATATATATCTATATATATATAATATAATATACACTAAACTATCTCTATCTATATATATATCTAATAGATATAAGCTAAAGTGTGTGTGTGTGTTGTCTGTCTGTCGCGATAGGTGCCGCCCCCTGTGGCGGATATCCCCTCATGTGGCACATTTTGGAACCGGGTCGACCAGGGGAAAGGTTTAAAGTAATCGTCCAACCCAAATTTTTTTGCCGAATTATGTTGAATTACATTCAAACACCTATCCACCAAAATAATTATTTCCAGGCCTTATTTCCCGTAAAAACCCGACTTTTGAAAAAGCCGCGAAAAAAAAACAATCTTCCCGCCCACAGGGCTTCGATGTTATTGATGAAGTCAGAAGCAGGGACGCCCCGCAACCCTCTGTCTGACACCTGTCGGCAAATGTTATTATAGCCGATTGTATTCGGTGTCAGACGGTGAATCTGTCGCTGTGACATCTAGAGAATCGATGCTCAATCTTATACCGAGAGAAATGCCGCTGGTCGCGTATACTATGAGGAAAACCACCTCATATTGTCATTGAATCCTATTTTTGAGCCCGGAGTACGAAGGTGGAATAACAGGTGTTGCGAGCCTGAGGTTCAGCAGAGGACCTGGCAACTTCTCCAACCAAAACATGGATTGGTAAATAGAGATTAAAAACCATGTGTGTGTGGGATCAATCAATGAAGTTACTTTCGAGAAAATCCTATGGTTAGTTTTGGAGCTACAGTCAAACGTCATTACTCCGTAACCCCATACTAGCATTAACTACAGCATAGAGTTTGGAAAATATGCGGGGCGGGAAGGCAGAAAGTGTGACAGCCACCAACACAGGGTCCTCTCACACAGGCACGCCCACCCACAACTGGTTTTACTTGGTTCTTGTACAGGCAAACCTCACATTCGTGGGTGGTTCCACCGTGCTGCCATTCCTGGCGTCCCTGTCTAACCAGGGCCACCTGGTCTGGGATTGTGTTGGACTGAGTCAGTCTTACGGGGGGCGCCGTTCTCAACACAACTCTCGCCCCAACACACTATAGGCGTGTATCACCCTACACACCCACCTCCTTTCCGTGTGCAAACGTTTCTCGCAAGGCCAGCTGTCTTGCTGCACGCCATAAAGGATGCATGCATGTGGCATAATACAAAAAAATCTATCAGAAACACCCAAATATCTGTCAAGTACAGATTATATCTCTGTGTTTTACGTGCCTACTCTGATCAGCGCGGGAAGATGAGCCTCCCTGATGGTACGTCACCGAGCCTGAGGCCGAGCGTAGCTGCAAACCTTGAGAGCGTTTGAAACTCGGGGAATTTGCAGATTTTGATTGCGGATTATTTAAAAACGGCTGACTGATACAAAAAAGTGGACGACGTGTTGTTGATATCCTTTTAGTGGCTATGATTTGATTGCATTAAATCAGGAATGAGTGAAATGTCTGGACGATTACTTAAGCCCACTTATGAGATGATTCCGATCACTTTTTTTTCTTCTTTTTTTTAGCAGCCTATTTGGCGAGAATGGTGAAGAAAAAAGTGGTTGCGAGAATTGAGGAAAACTTATGTAGGGTGGATGGGTAATGGGTGAGTGAATGGTTGGGGTAAGGTTGGGGTGGATGGGTGAGTGAATGGTGGGGGGTGATGGGGTGATGACCAAGGCATGGGGTGATGGGACAAAGTTTTCGTGGGCCTTTGGCCCCCAACACAGGTGGTCGGCCGAGGCCCCCAATAGCCCTCCGCGGAGCTAGCCAAAAAAGTCCCGCCCTGAGGGCGGCCTTTGTGGCTATTATCTATATATATATATATATATATATATATTATATATCTATATATATATATATATTACATAATATGTATATATATATATATATATATATATTTATATATATATCTTATATATATAATATATGTATATCATAATAGTATATATAGATATGTATATATATATATCTACACATGACCTATCTACATATTATATCTCTTGTATGTATATATCTATATATATATGTATATATCTATATCTATCTATATGTATCTATGCATGTCTATATATATCTACTATATAATATATATGTTCTATCTATATATCTCTATCTCTATATATATATCTATCATCGTAATATTTATAATATATATAATGTATACTTTATAATATATTCTATAAATATATTTATATATACTGTATATATAATAATATATATATATATATCGATTATATATTATATTATATATATATATATATATATATATATTTTATATATATATATATATCTATATATATTATATATAATCATGTCATATATATATATATATAATTATATATATATATATATTTTTATATTATATGTATACTTTATATATATAAATATAAATATATTTATAGATATAATATATATAATGTATATATAAAGATATATATATATATATATATATGTATATATATATTATTATCTATATATTTATGTGGTAGTATATTATATATATAATATATATATATATATTTATATATATATCTCATTTATATATATAGTGTATATATATATATATATATATATATATATATATTTATATTTTATATATATTATATAATATATATATATATATAATTATATATATATAATATATATTATACAGTAACCGCGTGAAAAACCATGATAAGGGCCTGTTTCCTGGTGCTCTGCAAGTGTGTGGATTTGTCCCCTTTGGCTACCGAGCTGTGACGTTGATTTGACAATTTCTCATACCTCACCTTGTTCTACGGTTGTTTGTTAATACACTGTGCGTGACAACAGCTCACTGGCCCTCCACACTGTCTGATGGAGGAGGAGACATACTTTCTGGCTTCTACCCTTTACATCATGATTAGTCGTGTATTTGTCCATTATTTGAGCCTAGCTATTTTTTTAATTCTCTTATGATGCTCCATGCAAGATTAACTTGACATAGCTGAAGTCCTTGCATTTTAGCTTTTGAGGGAAGGCAAACCTAACATGTACGGGAAATACGTGAGGAAACAGGTATCACCCACCCCAAAAAAATCTCCAAAAATTCAAACAAATTCCAAAGGGTTTTTAAGTACCTTCACGTTTCCACCTTTGCTTATTTTGTGGTATTTGTAGTTTTACCAGCGCCCAGATCCTAATTTTCGAGGGGAGCAATGCCAGAAAAACATTTTGAGCTCGTTTGAACAGGGCAAACAGGGAACTTCATGCTACCTGCCCTTTTTCTCACTATATTTCCTTACAGTTAGTTTGCCTCCCTCAAAGCTATAATAACGAGCCCTCTCTATTTCATTGCATCTTGCCTGGAGCCAGCATTAAGCGTGAATTAAAAATTTAGTAGGCTCAAATAAAGGCAATGACATACTAATCCTGATGTAAAGGGTTTAGACTCTCAGAAAGTGTGTCCTCCTCCTCAGACGTGTGGAGGCCAGTGAGCCGAGTGAGCTGTTGTCACGCACAGTGTATAACTGACAACCGTAGAACAAGGTGAGGTATGAAAACTTGTCAAGAATTCAAAGGTCACAGCTCGGTAGCCAGGACAAATCCCACACACTTGCGGAGCACCAGAAGGCCTTATCCTGGTTTTTTTTTTTCCCGCGGTTACTGTATATATATATTATCAGAGGTGGGCACTTAACGCAAACACTTCCACACACCACAACTTGCCGCAAATGCGGGAAGTCCGACTTCGTTTGCGGATGTGCGGAAGTGTAAATGTTTTGCAGATTTGTATATATATATAGTTATATAATATTTTATTTAATAGTATATCGATATATATATATATATAATATTATATATATATATTATATATATATATGTATATATTAGTGTATATATATATATATGATATATATAGTATCTATATATATATATATATATATATATATATATATATATTTCTTTGTAGATTCATCATGAAGTTTCAGGGTGACATAGACAACTCGGTTATACTGGGGTTGTTTATGGCAACGTTTCGCCGGCACTTGGCAATCATCAGGCTAAACATAGTTTAAAATTTAATAATTTTAATGCTAAAAAACGAACATCTAAAACATTAATTCTAAGATACAGTAGAATATTCCTATACTTTTCTAAAATTACTACTAATAAATATAATAAATTTGTACTTAGGACCTTGGTGTGTTGCTGTCCTGAGTTGTTCATTCAGTCCTCTACCAACTCAGACAGCATACACACCAAGGTCCTTTAAGTACAAATTATATTTTTTTATTAGTTTAGTATTTTAGAAATATAGGAATATTTTACTGTCTCTTAGAATCTAATTTTTTTTAGATGTTAGCTTTTAGCATTAAATATATAACAAAAAAAAAAAAAAAAAAAAAAAAGAAAAAAAAAAAAAAAAAAACAAAAAAAAAAAAAAAAAAATAAAAAAAAAAAAAAAAAAAAAAAAAAAGAAATTTTAACTATTTTTTATCTGATGAATGCCACGTGCCTTGGCGAAACGTTGCATAAACAACCCCAGTATACCGAGTTGTCTCTGTTCACCCTGAAACTTCATGATATATATATATACTATATATATATATATATATATATATATTATATATATATATATCTTAATATATATATAAATTTTTACTTTTTTTATGATGTGGTAAATATGTGAGAGGAGAGAGAGAGAGAGAGCGAGAGAGTAGAGAGAGAGAGAGAGAGAGAGAGAGAGAGAAGAGAGAGGAGAGAGAAGAAGAGAGAAGAGAGAGTAGAGAGAGAGACGAGAGAGAGAGAGTCCTTGCATACATTACGCATAATTGCAGTATACTCTTATTTTTTCAGTCATCTGGCTATTATCCATACTTTCACCATATTCACCTGGTATGTTGGCGTAAGGGCGTGATGTAGATGGCAAGGCCGTGTGTTGCGGAGGACAGAATGGTTTCAACACTTCGTGAACGTCCTGCTCGTTTGCCCATCACCACCACCGCTAACTCTGGGTCCACCAAAGCCTCAACGTCGAAGTACCTGGTGTCATATTTGTAAGTTTTAAACGAAAAATAGTTATGACGCGATCAGTTTTTTGCGGGTGTGCGACAGATTAGTTTAGATCGCCGTGCCGCGCATAAAAGATAAATGAATAAATTATTCCGTTTAAGATTTACTGGAATCATTGTAATTGCTTTAAGTCCTTGTGGTTCTGAAGAATAAAATAACTATTATTTTCACAATGTGTTTTAAAGAGTATCAAAAGTTGAAAGATAATATTCTTCTAAGAATCTAGATAGACGCATGTGAGGCATGTGATGTGTGACCTTGAAGGCGTTGCAGGTGGTGTTAGTGACTACTCCTGGCCAGGGATCTAATGAGAGGTTGCTTTAGGTATGTTGCTGGCTGCTAACCATATACCTTGATTTCTGCATCCAGGTGTAAACTATTTCCAGACTAGGTAGGCAGTCTTGGCCTTGGCATGCGTTTTAAGTGGTTGCTGTTCAAAGAACGGTTCCTCCATTTAATCTTTACCGTACTCGTAAATTGTCACCTACAAATATATCCAACCCACTGTAACTTTATCTTCACATCATATTATTATGTACTGGCCGTATGTCCTGCCATATGTACTGGCCGTCTGTCTGCCTCGCCGAATTCACGCGTGTGCTGTCTGCATTGTCAACGAATTGCTCCCTTTAAAACACTACATAGAGGCAGATTGCCTTGCTGGGCAACGCATCTGATGTCATCAATCACCGCTTTGATCCAAAACGCTGATGACCGTTGTTAAGCTACCAACATAGGTAGTTTAAGCCCCGTACACACTACCACTCACCACCGTCGGCGCTTCCCGCGTCGAGTGTTTGTCACTCCAAAGTGACAGGATTCCGACGAGCAAAAATGTACCCGAATGCACACACGCTGGCAACTTCTTGCTCGATCGGCAAGCCCCGACGGAAGCGCCGACGTGGTGAGTGGTAGTGGTGTACGGGGCTTTAAACAATCTTTGGAGTGTCCCCCCAAAATCAACGTCTCTTATTTACTTTAATGCTATATCAGATTTTTTAATATTATATATATATTATGATAGACACTTGCCATTACAACCACATACTATACCAGCTACTTATTAGCCTAAAACAATATAAATCTAATATTTCAAATAATAATTATGTAAAGCCTTTGTAAGAGTTAATTTATATATCGAATGACTTTTTACCTGTAACTTTATAAACGCTAGTTCTCATACACTTGTCTTATCATTGTTATCCACACACCACTAGCATGCCCCCATCAGAATTCGCATTATCACCAGATTTTGTACAATATCACCACCTCATCATCAAATATGGTTAGAAATCGGAGTATACGCGAGTGTACCTCCCAAGAGATGGAGAGTGTAAGGAGTGGAATGGGGGGGGGGGTTTAGATTATTAGCTGCTGCTCCATGCCGCGGCTTGTTCCTTCCTACACACTGCATTAGTATACATAATCATCCCACTGATTGCGAAATGGAGCTTCTTCCGTAAAATAGTACTGTACCAACCTTATTCCACTCTGAACTAACCAACTAGAGGTCACTCGTAGTCTACTGGTTAAGCAAACGTACAATCAAAAGAGTAACCTTTACAAACATCTTTTGAGTCGTTGTCAATGTTATAACTTTTATGAAAAGGATGATGACGTATAAGAAAAATAATAAATCACCATACGACAGAAGAAGTGGTTGTTGCTGGGTTGGTCCAACAGCAGACCCGGCAGAAGGTTTAGATTTGCTCCATGCCTCGGCAGCCTGAAATGTTGTTTTCCTATCATCAGCTTTCCTACTCCGTAGACTTGATTTCCTGATAATGAACTCTATAGTACCAGTGGTCCCGTGAAGTTTTCTTCTGCTATTTTCTGAATATATACAGCAGTAATGTTTATTTATTTTTCATAGCGAAATATGGCAGCCTAGCTTACTTGGTAGTTTGGATGGAGGCTAACGCTGACCTGAGGTCCGTATTCCTAGTCCTATTAAACCTTTTACTTTTTAACCGTTCTACTCAGTTGAACTTTTGGCATTTACTTTTTGTGAGTAAAAGCTATCCACCACATCTACCTAACAGTAAAGGATTATAGAGTCGGGCCATTTTAACTGTAAATCTGTTTTTGCTTAGACGCTTACTTAGAAAACAAACCACCTACTGAAAAGACAATTCTTCATATGAAAAATAAAAATACAGTTTTACTGAACTGAACAAAAAATCATATATACACATAAACCCATAACCCTGGTGAACAATTTGAAAAAAATAAATTGTTGAGGTTAGATTTCTGAGCTTATTTAGACTAAAATTGCATGCTGATTCCAATCTGTAATCAGTTTTTTTCTTAGCACGTCAAGGTTTTTCTCCACGCTTACCCTCCCAGATAAGCAAAATCCACTTGTGAGCTGTAGTAAACTTCTACACAATGGCAATTTTTGTTTTGGCGCAGTCCCCTATTGGGCTTCGGTCTGTCCTTCGTGAGCCACAATACAATGTCAGATGTAAAGAGAGTCATTGAAGTTATTGCAATATGACAAACACAATTGGATCAATCTGTGTTGGACCTTAAATGGTGTCCCTTGTCTTCTTGGTCAACACCCAGTGGATACCAAAGTATCCCTGCTTCTCTGTATGGGGATAAGCAGAGCTCGAGAGAAGCATTGGTTTTCAGCACGAATTGGCCTCCGAGATCTGATCTTAAAACCTGGAGATCCTAACATTTGTACATGAGCCCCTTGTTGACAGAGAAAATAATATTCCCACCTCTGACATAAACTAGGTCGCATGAAACAATTTGTAAAAGCATTGTCCAACTGATGGCAACTGTTTTGAAGTACTCATTTGGCATTTCCTGGACTGGCAATTGAAAAAAAAATCAAGGCCGGTGGTGTTTGAATGGTCCACAATTGACAGCTCATCAAGATGAGACCATTTTTCAACGGTACTATGTCAGACCTGAAAAGAATCTATGGCTATCATTCAAATACGTCCGTCAATAACTTTTCTTGGAAATACACGTGCATAATTACACAGACAATTTTCAGAAACTATTTGGAGATCTACAAGCGCTGGTTGCAACATTATTATTAAAGTAACATTTTTTGCATAGCCATCTTGCCAACTTTCGAAAATCTTGGTGCTGCTAGAGACGAGCAAGGTGAACGATATCACCAAGATTGAAAGGTTATGGAAGAACGTTTACCAGGGTAGATGGATTGTGCCATATGGATGGCTGACTATTGTTGGAGCATCAAACGCGATAGTCCTCCAAGTTGAACACTCCAGACAAAGCGACAAACGTAAATTTTTTTACCGTAACCTGCACACAATTATAGCCTTATCCTTTCTAAAACATGATAATGTTAAATAAACATTCTATTCATAGCCTATTTCTTTCATTTTTCCTTGGTTGTTAACATTTGCAACTTTTTTTATAAATAAGCATTTTACTGTTAGGGTACGTATTTCATCATTATTTTTTAGAAAACGAAAATCCTCCGTTCAAAACCTTGACGTGATAAGAAAAACTGAGATCCAGCTTTTGGATTAGCACCCAAAACTTACTTAATTAACAAGTGTCCAGACTCAACTCAACAAAATTTGTTCCCCCAGTGTAATCAATGAATGAATGCCATATACCAAAAGAAACTACTGAAGTTTGTATAAATAAACGATGACATTGTTTTGATGCAACACGGTGCCCGCATGAGTCCCGCCTTTTAGGCCGTGACAGTCTCGCTTTTTACGTGTTCTGTTCCCACTTTTTCGTGCAAATAATACTCACTTTTAATGCAAATACTGATTCTTATCTTTCCTATTTCCACTACTGGTAAACTTATGGTTGTAATCGTGTCCCCGTGCCTTAACCCTTAAGTCATTAAATTAGTTCGAAGTTCGTTTGATAGTGTCTCTCACCTAGTCACCGTCCTCCCACTGCCTGCCCAGCGCATTACTCCAAGTCCGGAAGGATCGCGCCGACTTTTACTCCTTGAACACGTCAGGGTAGATACGGTTAGGGTAGGTTAGGTAGGTCGATGAGGGTATGTTTCGAGAACTATGGTTAGTTTTTCGGAGCTACGCCAGCGTCTTCCAACCCGAAACTGCATCCCTTTCCAGACTTAGGTAATATGCGGTCTGGTGGCCGTCCGTTACTCGTTATTAGTGTTTGATTAGCATCCTTCGCGCGAGGCGCTGACAGTGTGTCACTCCACTGTCTTCCCTCTAAGCCTTCTAAGGAAATGCAGAAACTAGAGCTCAAACTTTTGATACACGATGTTCAAAGGGAAAATGCACATTCAAAGAGTCGTTTGCTGTCGGATATCCTTCATTAGAAAAACTACATTAAGCATGTGTGTACGCTGTGACAAATATATAAGTGACTTATGCACTGCACATGGTGTGGTTACAACAATGCAAAAAATGAAATCAAGTGTACCAAACATAATGCAAGTACCAGATTTACAGCAATAGAAGGCCAGAGCCGAAATTGGCGCTCGTCATGTAGAACTACATAGAAGACATAAATATAAAATGATCTATAACCAAACATGCCTTTAAGTAACTACAAGTTTTGTCAGAAAAAATGTCTAGATGTTTTTCATGGTAAAAAAAAAACTAAGTACTTAAACAGATCAATTTAATAGATGAAAAAATAGATTCAAACCTTAAAAAAAAAATTACACTGCTACACTGTAAACAAGCAATGGAGACAATAAACAATGGGACACAGGACAATGGAGGGCTAATCGGATGAAAGAAAAATCACACTGCGATAATAATCTGCCGTGCCATAATTATCTGCATGCAGATTTTTCTTTTTATGTATTTACACTCAAGATACAAGCGAGAGTAAAATAAATAAAGCAGTTTGATAATATATTAATAATCAAAACGCGCAATAAGCATAGACTTAACCAATAGAACTGAACTGAGAAATATCTTTTGGAATGAAGGCACAAATGTGCATAGGCAGCAATTTTCAAATGATGGAAAGAAAACCCAACGAGAAAACACTGAGAACACGTTGTTAAGAAAATCCTGCTACGTAAAAAGGACAAACAGAATAAATTAAATATATTTTGAAATGAATTTGAATGCAGACAAACTTTCAGGTACGCACCCAAACAAGAGATAAATAGCAAGTATTGATGAAAAAGATGCAGGATCCTTAGAAACTGGTTATCCCAACATAAATCATCTGATTATGATCTAATGCTATTCCAGAAACGGAAATATGCCTCTGGGCAGTTTTGGCTCATAACATCCCTTCAAAATGAAACCCATCGACATGAAAACCAACTTGTTAACAATCTACGATTTTATGCCGATTTTTTATGGTAGGTGTAGGTAAAATTATTTTCCTGTTTCGGCTGTCCATTACTGACATACACAACGGCTACGGCTATATTTATTTGTGAGGAACTAACACCTGCACTCGTTTCCTCTACCTGAGGAGGGGAATACCACTTTCCACCAGCCGGGGATTGTTCGGCCTTTGAAGTGTTTTATCTAGCGCGTTTTCGCGACGTTCACCACCTAGTCCATCTAGTCCAGACAGTGCGACTGGGACTGATAGCTCGCGAAAATGGCAATCGAGACTGGCCCCGTTCCCATTCGTCGTTCCCTAATTGGCTAAGGAAATCGAGTGTGGGCGGTCCTCCAGGCAGAAATGAAACGTTTCTAAAAAGCGCGCGTTTTACTCATGGGAAGTCCAGTATCAGGGATGCCTAGGAAAGAATGAATGAGGAAATTTCATTTAATTTACCGTTAAGAACATTATCTATAGTCGCCACTGGCACTAATGTCGCAGGGGGGCATAATATACGAGTTTTTTTAGCATCACTACAGATCACTTCACGTGCAACATACGTACTTACCTTATCTACATAACACTATAGCTACATGTCTTCAGTGACCCATACACGTCTGGTATGATGCTAAAATTCGTAATATATGGCGCTGGTGACATTAGTGCAGTGGCGACTATAGTGTTGTTTACGGTACATCATTTCCAAAGATGTTGTTTCAACAAATTGCGAATATTGTAATTTTTCGTGAAATAACTTTAAGTCTATGGTCGGCCATCATGGGTTTCCATGTCCTTATCAGCGGCACGAAAAGCCTCTGGGTCGTCCTTCCCCGCTGATTTGTAGTGCGCATGCGCCAGTTTCTCCCCCACACTGGTCCAACCTGGTCCTGCTCCTCTGGCTGCACCGATCTGGGGAGGGAAGCCACACAACACTTTAAGACCATTTTTTGGTCGGAAGTCTACGACGGAACCACAGCGCGGAAAAGTCGTAGGTTTGGTCGTAAACGTGCACACTGGCCAAACGAACTGCACAAGACCGGTATTAGCAGAGGATCGTAAGTCTCCAGGCTGCGCATTATTTGCTTGTAAGCTATTAGATATCTTTTTTATAGGTGAATGTAGACATATGATTGCAGTTGGTTGGATTTATTCCATATATATGAGTAAAAGAGATGAAATACAAGCAAGGGACTCATCCACGTCTGGCAGCGCGGCGGCGTCGGCAGCCGGCAGCAAGCATGTGAAGCCGTGAGGTGGAATATCAACACCACTTCACCAAGGGGATAGATGTCTTTGGTAATATTTAGTAGGGGAGAGCGAGAACCCCTTGAGGAATCTTATGTTCCCTGGTGATATCCCATGGTGCTATCACAGGCGTGGGAAGCTGACTGTCTTCTTCATGAAGGCACAGGTGAGCCGGATAACTGCGGGTTTTTACTAAAAACTTTTTGAGAGTGGGCGGGCTGGAGCGCAGGCTCCTCCGCCACTGTAGGTTTGGGGGGCGAGGATTAAACGTCTTATTACTCGTTATTATACAACTTAGTGATTATGGTGAGATGTTATATATACTTGTCATGATCTCATCAATGTAGCACTGTGTCACCTTCATAAGGGTGATTTAAGGATGTATATGCATGAGTTGACTGATGGCGTGGGCAGTGAGTGACCGGATGGCCTTGCCACGGGCCTCCCCATATCACAATATTCACCTATTTTCAACCCACACAAACACACCTTCTACCACCAAAACACTAGCACACAGGCTTCCTTACTTATACATCTTACTATCTGAATACATTATAAACTCCTTAAACGCAAGCTTTCCGATAAAACGATGATTTAGTTTTTTGAGATGAACGGGGACAGAAGGCGGGGAGAGGCAGTCGGCAATGCCATTCTTGCCCGGAAATATATTCTCGCTGACTTGTGATTGGTCGAGAGTTTACAAAACTGTTTGTCATTTGCTGGGGAAATGGATGATGAGCTTGATGACGTCATTACCCGTCCTCGGCCAGTCAGGAGCGCCTTCCGACGCGTTTACGACCGACGCGAGGGGAGGCTTGCTTTGTAAGCTTCCGTCGTAAGGAAAAGAAGTATCTAGGTAAGTCGGAGAGATGGTCGTTGCAGGCGATAACGACCTTGTTATTGCTGGCGTCCCCCCCTGTACCTGATCTAGACTGGTCCCGCCCGCCTCGCGAAAAACAGTCTCCCCACCGGACTAGTCCAGTCCAGACCGTGCTAGAATGGTCGCGAAAACGCGCCTACTTGTTGGGGCCGGCCACGTCGATACGCCCACCACGTGTCCATGGGTAAAAGGGGTATCTACCACGGTAGCCTCGGCCGCCCTTGGTTTTAAACCAATACCCTTGGAATATTGCAGCAGCATCTTCAGCACGTAGATACCACTTCAAGGTAGCGGGGAATGTTTGATGGTGTCAGACAGTGGAAGGGCAGTTTGGATGAGCGCCAATACGTGAATAGACATTGAAGCTGGGTTGCTACACAACACCAGTATTTCTATTTTTCATGGGAAAAAAATCTATTGAGGGCTTTACTATAAGACCTTTTCTGTTCCTGTTGCTTTACATTAATGATATGTTAGAGAATTTTCTCGCATGTTTTTTTAATGAAATGGGCATTTTAATCGTAGAATAAGCATTTGTCAATGATTCATCTGCGGCGCCCCCTATTCCTATTAATTAAGTATACGGGCCAGAATATAACCACTTTCCTACACACGAGAGAACTTTCTTGATTTTAAATATATATACATGCAACTGGACGAATACCAGCAAGTTATAGAAACATTAATTGTACAGCATGTGTTGATGCCTAGGTACGCACTGTTCCTTTCTTCAGACTAAACCTTGTTCTTCATTCCAAGCACCCCCGCCCTCCCTTGTCAGCCCCCGTGCGATCGTAATCTGGCATAGTATCTTCCTGAACAGGTTTTCCGAGATTTTCTATTACATAGGCTATGCCACACTTGGGAATCCGTAACTTTTTCTCTTACAGTCATACTTCACTTTCAGCACAATACTGAGTACCTCCTATTGATCACGTCATAGTTAATCATGTATAAGAATATACAGTACTACAGATATTCATTCATATATACGAAGATTGTGATTAACATGGAGATTGAAGTGTTAAAAAACAAAAAAAATGGGATATGTTAATGTGATTAATTCATGATACTATGACAGGAACTTCATTACTGAAGAGGGCTCTTATGTGGAGTAATCGAAAAAAATATTTTACGAAAAAAATTGTTCGCTCACCCATGTTGCCCCCGCACGGAAAACGGAAAAATGTAAACATATCAGTACCTGAGACGCGCTGCCTCTGCGTCTATAGGCCTATTCTCCAGCGAGGTGCGCCAGCCACGTGTAGCTGCGGGGAACGAGGCTGCTGATGAGGCGGCCCGCGCAGTCACCAGGGGACCTACGTCCCGCCGTCGTTCTGCCCAGCATACAGCAGTGCAAGACGATTGCCAGACGTGGCTGCCGCCAACAGCACAGAGCAGCAACACCGGGAGTTGGGGCGTCCATCGCGGCAGGCGCCTGGTATGAGACCCAAAGCCACCGCCTACCGCCCACGGCTTCCAGCCCGCCCCCAGCTTTCCAGGGCAGACCGAGTTCAAGCTACGCAACCGACTCCGGCTTGGCTATCGCACCCTGGGGAGCTGAGGACTTTTTGAGAGTCGCAGTGTTACCACTGTGGCCACCTCGCCCGACACCAAAGGATAGTATAAATAGAGGATAAGAGAGTTCAATGGCCGAGGTGAGGACAGGGGTCAATGCGATTTTTTTATGACCAGGAAGATGGTGCGGCGGTCGCGGCGGGCAGAACAACTATGCATACTGGGAGGACCGCCAGAACCAGACCTCAGTTTTCGTTACAAACAACAACTTTTCAAAATGGCTCAAAGTACTAAAGTGCAGTTGCTGTGTTTTTCGGCGAAGAACAGAAGTACTATTATCCCGGATAAGACTTCATCTCTTCCCAAGGACCCATAATGTATGTGGAGTGTGGTGATATGCAAAGGGATGAAATTAATGCTGAGCTTTGAAATACATGACATGTACACAAATCCTTGCTTGTCGTCCCAGCTCGCCCCCTGCAACAATAGTGATTTATTATCCTGCAATATTCCGAGTTTCGCAGTACATTATATCAACATTAGGTTAATATTAGGCATAAGAAATCTTAACAATATTGTCAAAAAACCCAAGCAAATAATGAAGGTATTACAATATCAAAATATGGCTTAACTTAGGCGTTGTCACCTGACTGCACATAGTTAAGTTTCTGCAGTTATTGTTATGAAAGACTACTGTTGTCATTGTGCTACGTCACCTAATGGTATTGGCAGTGCCACCTTAATTAGTGTGTGCAGGAGTGGAACATTTCTTTTGGGTACTTATCCAGATGAACACCGAACTCACTTTTGGTGGACGAAACAATTTTTTCAGGGGGGGGTGTGTTTTTTTTTATTGTTTGGTAAAGTTCTACCCAATTTGGTAAATTTGGGGACCTGTGGGAATGCGGGTTTTCGGGTGGTGAACAAAATTAATGCGTGAAAGACGTAGTTTAGAGTTTGTGTATGGGGGGGGGGTAATCCCTCGTCTAGGGAATTTCCTTATCATTTAAAGAAATTTGCCCAACTAAAAATTAACCCTAACCTTAGCGGGGGGCTTTACCACCGGGATAACCTAACCTACCTAACCTAACCCAAACCTAAACACATCTACCTAACCTCCTAGCGTGGGGTTGGGTTCTCGACACTTCGGTCAGTCATTATGTTTGGATTCGTCCGGTTCACACTTCTCTGGACTCAGAAATCCAATGAATTGGCCTAGCTCCTAGGGAATTTTTTCAACACTCCTACCTCAAAAACTATGTGGTTGCACGCATATTTTGGGTACCCCAGCCAAATATTACCTCATTCCCCCAGGTCCCCAAGCTTTGTTTTGTGGGAGGGGAGTATGGGCAACTCTAGAATAATACCTGTGTTTTGAATTCCTGTGCTAACTGTTTTCTGTCGTAATTCTTTTTTTTTTTTTTTTTTAGGTAGATAGAGTTAGTTTTTTTAGGGTAGTGTTTTAGGTTAGGTATGCGTTTAGGTTTGGTAATAGGTATTAGTTTGGTTTTAGGTTCTTTTTTTTGTCATTTTTGCAATAAATAAATAAAATATATAAATATTTTGCGAACAGAACAGTTAGCATAATCATATCAAAACACATAAAAACACCCAGAAAAAAATAGTTTTGGTCTACCAAAGTGATTGGTGTTCATCTGGATATTTTTTACCAACTGAATAATGGGAATGAAAAGTAACAGGAAAAAATGGTCAAGATCAAACAACAACATTCAGAAGGGAATAATAGGCACTCGTTATTGTGCAGTCGCAAGTTAGGATTTAAACTGTAATAATGTAACTGGAAGGGACTTATGCCTACATCAATATCTATCTAAATTAGATCACAGTAATATCGGCTAATCGGCTTCTTCACGGTCAACATTTTATGCGACCTAACCATTTTTCTATTTTTTACCATTCCCTTTTAACCCACCAGCCGGCTGTTCCAGGGTGTCTGCAAAGAACTGCAACTTTATAGAGCAGAGTATGCCCCCCCGCCACCAATACTTCTGTGCTCAAAAGACTCCTTGCAGCTGATCTACGTCTTGCAAGCTGTTTCCCATTGGATTGGAAATGAACACATGTCGGGAAGGTGTGTGCTTGTCCTTTAACTGATCTTCAAATTTCAGGTATAGAGGACTGGATTTAATAGATGGAAATCTTATTTGTAATTGACTAGTGTGAGACACTTTGGGATGTACCAACTGATATTTCTCTTAACATATTGGAATGTGTGCATTGCCAATAGTTTATGGGGCCTTAAAAAGTTTTTCAAGAACATTTTGTAAGTTGTTTCATTATTTACATGCTGTGCTGCTCACGTGATCCTAATAAGGTCCTGGTAACTTCAGATTAATACAGGGAGAGCAAAACTGCGTTAAATTATTTTGGGGCCGAGAAAGCATAGAATTAGAGAATACAAAATTATGTATATCAATTTAGCAATGATAAATATTGTCGGTTTTTCATTAGGTGGTGGATATCTTATTACATATTTTTCCATTAGCTGCTTGGTGATCAAGACCCTTGTGGTGCCAAGGAAGGCAAGCAGCACATGTGAAAAAAGCAGTCTAGTCTTCAGCCCAAGAACCCTGAGGCGACCGGATGAGGATATCCAGCAGCCAGTATGCAAGAAGGTGGGAATTTTTTTCTATTCATTACTATTAAGTAGATAAGTTCATCTGAATTAGGCAGATAGGCAAGCATATATTATGTGTGATGATGGATGCTAGTAAAAACAAACTCCAAGTATCCGCAAAAGTTTCCTCATCAGCAAACAGATTATTTTGCTTGCTCTTTGTCAGTCATTTGTACATGACAAGCATACTACCCGGCCAACATGTGCCATGCTGGTATAAACCACTGCACACTTCTTGTCAACCAATTGAGACTTAAGGACAGTTGTTTATGTAATAATTAATAATATAAAGTAGTAATCTTTCAATAATGTTTAAGGCTTATCCAGCATATTTCACTTATCTCCTGATTTCATTGATGACTCGATGATTCAAGACTGAAAGCTGAAAGGTAACAAGTGATAGATGCTTTGCCTTTAATTACAGTTTTGTTACACAGAATATGAACACCAATGAAGTCGTGGATAGCCATGCCATGAATGTGTTTTACCGACACTTTATGAGGTACATGAGGATCACCCACTAAGCTTCAGTTGTAGTAGTTGTTGAAGAAATTTTACAGATCTTATTAAAACATCAGTTATTCCATTCATTTTGTATGATGTAGTACTGTTCCGCATTATTCTTAGTGTAGTAAGAACCAAATTAATCCAGGCTGAACAATCTCTTAAGGAAAGCTACGTGGCCTGAGAAAGCACAATAAATTTATCTTTGTCACAAAGAGATATATTCGTGCAGATTGCATTACACATGGAATTGTACTCATTGGTATTTCCACAGCTTACTCTGTGATCAGGATAGTAAACGGTTTTAACTTTGAGTGTGTGTGTGTGTGGGTGTGTGCATACAAGAAATTTCGTTTAAAGCCGGAGTGCCAAACTCAAAATATTCCGAGGGCCAATTATGAATTTTAGTTAAATGTCTCGAGCGCCAACAAAGTACGTAACATGTTTTTGCAGACCTGGAAGTTTTACAGCCTTACTACACGATGACTTAATGAATAACGTTATTTGTTTTGATTAATTTTACGTAAAACTAACACAAAATTACAAACAAAATCATACATTAATTATAATAATTTTCCCTCATAACTGTCGTAATTCACGGGCTGATAACACTTTACCATCCTCTCGCGGCCACTTATGACAATTCCCAAGGGCCAAATTTGGCCCGCAGGCCATGAGTTTAACACCTCGGGTTTAGAACTATGCATATCATTTATACTCTGTGCTTATATTTATTCTGGCTTGATTAAAAAGATGACAACTGAATATGGGTTTGAATTTATAGAAAATTAAGAAAGGGAAAAAGATGTTTTGATTCGGTCTATGATATTTTTCCTAAACCAAAATTGGAAACTTTCAGGGCTCCAATGACACCTACCCCACAGCCACGGACATTGCTTTTCGCAATAAAGAAATTCAGAACACTCATCTCCCGGGATGACTGCTCTCCACAAGTCTCTGAAAACTCCCATGGAGTTTTCGACACTGACGATTTACCAAACTCACACATGAGTAATCATGGTTCTAACGTTTGGGGTGCAATATTGAATACATATAGTGTACATGATACTTTCCATCCATTCTTCTCACTGTCCAACCACTCCTCGATACTCATTTTTGTGTCTGATATCGCGGGATGTGTGTGTGTGTACAAAAAAGCCATTAGAGCGGAACATCACTGCTTGCCAGGCTCAAACATGTGTTGTACACAGAAAGAGAGGGTGGAAGTAGTCAGGGGGTGGTGAAATACAATGGATCATACAACTATGGAAAAAGAACAAAGGGGCTCCCTAGAAGACTAATCCTAGTCAAATTGTCCTACTGTGGTAGGATGTATGGGCATGTGTGGGTCCATCAGGTAGAATTTACCTCCGTGCGTGTGTGTGGACCTGGGTAGTTGGACTAGAAATATGTATTGCTGTTGAAGATTTAAACAATGTTGCTTAAGGGAGTAACACAAAATCATTTAGGTAGGTGAGGGCGGGAGGTATTTATGGTACATCTGCTGAGATGCACGGGTACTTTCCTAGATGGCAAAAATGGTTGTGGTGATATATTAAAAACAAGATTGGGGGGGTGTGGCTCAGTGCGGGTGAAATGCAGGGCCTAGAGTTAATATTCTAACCATAACTTTTTTATCTCTTCCTACATATTTAACTCGAATTCGAGACGGTATAAACAACAAAGTGGTGTGTGTTAGTAGTTGAGATGGGAGTCGGGGAGAGGGCTTATATAGTGTGTAATATGTGTAATTGTGGATGCGGCTTCAACGGTTGGTGCCAAACACAAAAATAGTATATATGTGGGGTGGGTGATGATATAATAACAATATATTATATATATGTATATTGTATAGGTAATAGGTTATGTTATATATTGAGTGGTATAATTATATACTATATTAACACTGTGTGTTATGGGGGGGTGTATATACATGGTGTCTGTGGTGGATTATATGTTAATATATTATATATGTGTTAACTGGGGGTATATAATATATGTATATATATAGATATATGTATATATATATTTGTATAAGATTGTAATTATATATATGTATATATATGATATATATATATGTATAAATATATATAGTATGTATATATATGTATGTATATATATGTATGTAATGTAATATATATATATATATATATGTATATAATATATGTATTATTATATGTATATAATATATATATTATATATGTATATATATATATATATATATATATATATATATAGTATATAGTATATATATTATATATATATATATATTATATATATATATATATATATATATATCTATATCTCTATATATATATATATAAATATATATATATATATATATATATATATAATATTATCATACTATATTCTTATATATATATATATATAATATATAATATATATTATCTATATATTATATATATTATATTATCTATATTATTTGCTTTTCTTGTTTGATTCATCATGATGTTTCAGGTGACAGAGACACTCGTATACTTGGGGTTGTTTATTCGCACGTTTCCGCCAAGGCATCTTGGGCATCATCAGGCTAAAAACTCGATCTCGGTTTTCGATCGCCCACACAAGCTGAAATGTCACCCACAAACTAGTGTTCATTCAGTCCTCTACCAACTCAGCAGCATACACACCAGGTTCCCGTTAAGTACAAATTATCTTTTATTTATTAGTTAGTAATTGTTAGAAAATATAGGAATATTTTATTGTTCTTAGAATTAATTTTTTAGATGTTCGCTTTTTTAGCATTACAATATATTAAATTTTAACTATTTTAGCCTGATGATTGCCAAGTGCCTTGGCGAAACGTTGCATATAATATATATATAATATATATATATCTATATATATATATATTATATATATATAATATATATATATATATATATATATGTATACGTATATATATATGTATTTATGTATATATATATATATTTATATGTATTTATATATATATATATGTATATGTATATATATGTATATTATATATGTATATTATCTATATATATATATGTATATATATAATATATCTATATGTGTATATAATATATATATATGTCATCTATATAAAATTATATATAATGTTATAATATCTAGATATATATATATATATATATATATCTATATATATATATATTTATATATATATATATATTAAAATATATATTTTAATATTATATATATTTTATATATATAATTATAATATATATATTAAAAGTTGGATTCTTGGGTAGATACATCTTGACATTTCAGGGTGACAAGACCCCGTCAATTTAGGGGGGGATCCAAATTTCCATCTTTTGAATTTTTAAATGGGAGGATGGGTTTTTTTTTGCTTCTGTGGACAACACTTCACATGAAATTTTTTAAAAATTTTATATTTGATGTAAAGGTTTGTCATCAACCCTCAAAGTTTAGCATGTTTTGTGCATATACGCTTTTACGTTAGGACATATTTGAACCTATGTTTTCTACATTTTTTTAAATTTGGTTTCTTTTAAATTGTTCTTGCAATACTTTTTAATTCTCACAATTTACTTATATGAAATACAAAACTAACTACTCTCCTCAAACCCAAAGCACAAAAAATTAGCAATATAGGGGCGAAAATTTGAAAGTGAAGCATGTTACAAAAGGCAGTGAACAATTGTATTTGGAAAACCTGAAAGACTCAAACATAACTTTTTTACCCCCTTATAAGGCATTATGAGACTTATTTTTATAAAAAAAGAATATAAAGGGGAAAGAATGTGAAAAAAACCAATGTGCGATTTTTTCAGGAAGAGTAGCTCAATGTGTTTATTTTTGGAATTCAATCTATCCCAACATATAATTTTAAAGTCATAACAGACAGAACTCCAGATACCATATGCTTTGGGAAAACCCAAATCTTAAAGTTCCAAAAATCAAATGGAAAAAAATCAACAAAAAAAAAGATACAAGTTTGCTGTTCAAGTCTTAAATTGTTTGACATAGCGGGGTCCCAGTGGGGAATGTAGAACATTGCCTTTTGCCCCACAAAAAATTAGAATTCCCAAGACAAAACGAGAGTTTCTGAAAGACCAGCGAAACAAGGGGAAAATTAATATCTACCGGATAAGGCAAGACAGCCAAATTACAGAGGAAGCAAGACAGAGAGCAAAGCTTAAGAAAAAAAGTAGAGGTGTATGAAAACCCCAAAGAAAAGAATTTTCAATCTTTTGAAATAGAGACATGCTTGACTCTGGCAGTGAAGGTCAGGGGGAAAGGGTTAAATGAAAACCCGATTGAAACCTAACCCAACAAAGTCACAAAAAATGCGAACTCCTTTGAAACTGTTGCTAGAGATGGACGATACGCTTGTCTGATGGGCAGCTGAGCATAGAAAACTGCTACCCTAAAGATAGGGGCCTAAAAAGCACACTGCAGTACCAACATTTCGACAGGAAAAAAACTGAGACGAGCTAGCCCCCAAGTCGTTCTAAGAAATGGCTGAAAGGGAAAACAAGACGAGGTTACATCTCTATATTTTGATGGTAAAAAGATTTGAGTTTACGCAAGAAAAAATTAAAGGATGGTTTTATCACAGAAAGACGTTCAGGGGACATATTGTTACCCTTTGCAGAACCAGGACAAATTTTTTTTAGGGCATTGACCCCCAAAAAGAGGAAACCCAAAATCATAGCGAAAATCAATTCAAATTTTTTTTGAGTGATTACAATTTGACCAGGGGAAACTTCTAGCGGGGGGATGTGATGGCACAACTTTAACCCCGACTGGGAAATGGAACAATTAAAATTTTGGGGGATCAGTGGGCTCATTACATTGGTGTGGTGTTTTTTTTGCACTGCAATGAATCCACTGACAGTCTTTAAAGAACTAGATGGGTAACCATGGCCAAAAATCATTTACGGGACCAATTGGAAAAGAGCTTCCCCCCCTGCAAAATAAACCAATTTCAAAAATTTTTATTAAATAATTCTATCCAAAATGGACATGACATTGTTAAGGGCTCGTGTGACCAAAAAACATGTATGGATTTGTTTTGGCGTCAGAGATGGTCATTGCGTACTAGTCTGGAAGCTAGGCAGCCAGGAAAAATCTGCCATTCTGATGGGTAAAAATGGCAAACGATATGCAGGCTATATAATCTATAGCTCATCCATCAAGAGTCTTGCTGGATAACAATTTATTTTAAATAAGCACCAAAGTGGTTTACCATTAAGTAAATCCCAATTTTCACAGTGGTTCCAGCCATTTTTAAGATGTTTTAACTAAAAAAGAAATCAAAAAATGAGCGGAAAATGATCTCATAATTCGAGAAATTCCCATTTGCACACAGTGAGAATTTGCCAGCAGGATGCTTTAGACAAGGCGCCCCATATTTTGAGAACTGGAGTAGGAGGATCATAGAGCCCGAAGAAGAACCCCCAAAAAAATGCACCCTTTCCCAAATACCCCGAACTAAATTTTTAGGAAGAACTATATTTCTGATTGATTGGGAAAATGGTGTATGAACCGCCCAACCAAAGGAATGTGAAGTGTATTGTTTTAAACATTCGTTACAAAAGTTGCCTCGACCAAAATTCCATGTCCACTTTCCCCTTTGGGGCGTCACCAAACTTTTGACCAAGCCTCAAAAATGTGATTGGAACAAAGAAAGAATGGGGGGGGGATTTTAAGGGGACAGATGGAATCAGACAAAATAATGCCCAATATAACACAAAAAAAGATACAAAACCTAAGAAAAAATGCTACTGGGGGGAGGGTGGGATGGGGGGGTGGTGTGGGTCCTGCAGCTTACCTCCTCGTGGGGGGACCGGTAAGTGGATTAATAGTATTTAGCAAATATAATTTTAAAAGTTTTCTTAAAACCAAAATAGGCCAGAGGCCCTTAAAAAAATTTTAAAATTTTACTTAGCTGAAAGCTGCACCTAATTTCTAAAGGCAAAAAAAGTTTTATCTAATTAAAAAAAAAGTTGATGGTGCACGCTAAAAACGCTAGGAAGTTAATATTCTAACAATAAGTTTATCTCTTACCATGCAAAAAATCACCATCGCCGATTCAAGTTCATGAAAACAAAAAAAAAATGGTTTTCACTCCACCCCCACGTGGAGTCGTCATTCTTTTTGGGGTTGTTTATGCGCGTGCAACGTTTGCCAAAAAAAAAAATATATATATAATATATAAAATATATATATATATATATATATTTATATATATTTTATTATATATATTTATATATTAAATATATTATTTATATATATTGTGTATATAATATATATATATTATATTAAAATATATGTTTAAAATATTATATATATGATTATTATTATATTTTATATATTATATGTATATAATTATATATTATATTTTATATATGTATATATATATATGTAATTATTATATATTATTATATATATTTTAATTAAAATATATTATATGTATATATATATATATAATTTTATGTATATATATATATTATTATTATATGTATATATATTATATTATATATGTAATATATATAAAATATATATATAAATATATATATTATATAGATATATATATATATAATTTTATATTATATATATATATATAATATATATATATATATAAAATATATATATTTATATAAATATTTATATTATGTATTTAATATATTGATTTATTATATTATTTAAAATTTATAATTGTTTAATTTTATGTATTATAATATAGTATTTATATATATATATATTTTAAATTTTTATATATATATATATGTTTTTTATATATATATTATATTATATATAATGTTTTATATTTTTATATATATATATATATTTTTAATATATTTTTTAAATTATATAACGAGGGCGAACCCAAAGAAAAGGGAAAATGTTTTTGGGGGAAAACCCGTAGTATTAGGTTTCCGCCGCAAATTGCTTGGGGAAAAACCTCAGGCATCAGCCCCTGCTAACGGGCGTCGTCGCGGGAAGCGTACACCCCCCGTGGTTCCCTTTGTTTTGAAGTACTTCGCCCCTTTTCGTCTTTTTTTCGATGGTGAAAGGAAGGGCACGTGCTGCCCGTGAAATTCTTTTTTGCCCGGGGAAAACGGCAGCCAAAAAAAACAGTTATCTTTTTCAAACAGCTTTCAAGGATGCGCCATGAAAAAACCAAGTTTACGAGTGGTTTGCACGTTTTTGGGAATGGTTATTCTCGCGGAAGACCAACCTCTTTTCAGGGGACTAAAACCTCCCAAAGGATGAAAACATCCAAAATTTTCTGAACTGATTTGGAGGATCGTCCCGATAAATTGACGAACTTGTTGTTTTTGACTGGTGTGGTTCCTGGAAATCCCCCCAACGAATTTTGAATTGGAAAATTGGGGAAAAAAAGAGTTGCAGCGAGATTGGTGCCTCGCTTGCTCAGGCGATCAAAAAACAGCACGAAAGAATGCGTTTCGTGACTGAAGAAAAGTTGGAAGTTGATCCTACCTTTTTTCGAAATCATACTGGTAGAAAGGGTGGGGCTACGGGTACGACCCCGGGAAAAAACACAGCAAGTCAAGGAAAACTCCAACGTCACCACACCCAAAAAAGGGGCGGGAACCCAATTCAAAATTTATTTTTTTTTATTAGAGGGAAAAGTAAAAAATTTTTTTGTAAAAATTTAAGTTTTTATTATTTGAATTTAAATACAAAAAATTAAAAATTTTATAAAATTAAATTAATTAAATTTTAAAAAATAAAAGAATTAAATTATTAATATTTGTTATTTTTTGTTCCCCCAAAAAGAAATTAAAGGAAAAGTTTTTAAGTAAATTAAAAGAAAAAAAGGATGTTTAAAAAGGATATTTTTTTTAAATTTAAATTGTTTTTTAAAATTTTAAAAAATTTAACCTATTTTACATAAATATTTAATATAAAATTAAAATGTAAAATATTAATAAATTATATAAAGAATTGGTTTTTTTTTTATATTATATAATATATTATATATATATATTATTTATATATTTAAATATAATAATATTATAAAAATTTTTTAAAAAAATATAATAAATTAAAAATATATATATATATATATATATAATAATATAATTTATGATATATATAATAAATAAATATAATATATATTAAAAATATAATATAAAATAATAATATATTATATATATATTTATATTAAATTTTAAAAATTAAAAAATTTTA
>JACEEZ010017940.1:0-22500 GCA_016584305.1 Chionoecetes opilio
GCCTTTTTTCCCCAAAAACCCCCCAACCCCCCTGTTTGGGGGAAGTGGGAGAGTAGGGGCAAACCTAGAAATTTACCGTTGTTTCGTCCCCATTTTGTTATCGTTTCGTACACTGTTTTTGTTTTTTTTCGTACTCCTGGTGTCGTTTCGAAAACTCTAGTAGTCTGTTAAACTCTGAGCTGAGTGTCAAAACACTATGGTTCATAAACTACGGAACAACTTTTGGTATTTTTTTACTACAGGACCAATTCCCCCCAATTGGGAGCAGGGTTTTTTGTTTACCTTATTGTTTTCAGGAAAACTTTTTCCTCTGACTTTCCGTCGCAAAGCATAGTTTCGGAGAAAAAGAACTTTTTAAAATGGGAGGAAAATACGTTCCTTGTATACAAAATGCCCCCCTCTTCCTTTCTTGTGACCTGATCGCTTTTTTTTGTTTTTTTTACACTTTTTTTTATTGCCCATTAGGAGGTTAAAGGTTTAGGTAGGAAAGGTTGGGTTTGGTTGGGGTTGGGTTTTAGGTTGGTTAGGTTGGTTTTGGGTTTAGGTAATTTAAAAAGGTTTAGGTAAGTAGCCACGGGTGCGCCCCCCAAACAAAAAGCGATGCGGTAAAAGAAGGGAAGAGGGAAGCTTTTGAAAAACAAGGAGGTATTCTTCCTCCAACCTAAAATGCCTATATCTCCGAAACTTTGATTTGCAGGGAAAGCTCACAGAAAAAATTCCCTTTTAGAATCAAAAAAGGAAAAAAAACCATCCCCCAAACGTGTGGGGAAATTTTTTGCTGTCAAAAAATTTTAACAAAATGTCTCTTAAAAACATATGGTAAAAAAAAACCATGCTCTCTATTGGGGGGGAAAGTTTGGCCACGTAAAAATTTCCCCAATTTTTTGGGTTGAACCTACTAGTGTACGAAAAAACTTGTGACGAACGACTGCAGCCCACTGATTGCATAAAAAACAGCTGCTTTCCCCCCGGGTGTCACACTGTGACGTCCCAAACCTACCCCCGCCGCTCCTCAAGGGTTTTGTGTCTGTGTGGGGGGGTCAGTTCGTACACAAGTTGTTTTTGTACAAAACCCGTAGATTTGTTACCAAAAAGTTGTTTTGACTCTATATGAAGCCATCTTTTCGTACCTCAGCCAGGTTGAACTTGACTACTACCGTAGTAAAATAAAGTCCCCGGACAAATTTTTTGTTTTGTTTTCAAATTGGTGGGGAATAGTTTAATTTCTACATCCGTGATTTTTTAGGAAGGTTTGAAGGGGCTATCGGGAGTCTGTGTCATTTTCGTCTTTTTCGTGCTAGTAGGGGTATAAAAAGAACACAACCCAAAATCACCCGAGGCGTCTTAAATATCACCCTCTAATACCGCACTACAAAAACAAAAAAAACGCTGAAAAAGGGTAAATTGTCATATATACACTACTGGTATCATCTTTGTGGCCGACACAGCAGTATGAGGGTATCATTCGAAAATATGGCGCCTGGCGACATTGTGCAGCTGGCGACTATACGTAGTGTTATCTAGGGTAATAAAGACGCTTTTATAATGTCACTTACCCAATAAGTATGTTCAGGCTGACGGACGCTGTGTTTTTGTTGTTTTTGGGGGGTTTGTTGGGGCCTTTGCAGGCTGGGGTTTGCCACAGCCTCTAGTCCCCCGAAGGTGCAGTATGCAGATGGGTTAGCAGGTTAGATCCTGTGCAGTTGGCCCGATTTGTGTAGGAAGGTCCTGGTGTGTTTGAGAATTTTGAAGGCCAAGCCGGGGTCTGGAGAGCCACCCAGGAGGTCAGCTAGAGTTGGCCTGCGGAGGAGGAGTGGGGATAGAGATTGGGGGGAGTGCCGTGCGGTGGGAGTGGTGACGAGGACATTGCAGGAGGAGGTGTTCAGGTGTGTCCGGGTATGTGGGGCACCAGGGGCAGTGAGGGTCAGCTGTCATGCCCATTTTGTGTAGGTGGGCGTTGAGGCGGGTGTGGCCAATCCGAGTCTGGTGACTGCGGTGTCCAGGGCACGGTTTGGGAAGTGGGTCCACCAGTGGTGTCGTGTGTCATGTCGTATACGTCCAAGTGAAGTGTACTGTAAGGCGTCAGTCAGTTCTTTGTCCCAGTGTCGGTGCATGTAGTCTGAAGGTTAGTCAGTGAATCAGTCAGGTCTGTGGTCATGTCTATGGGAGAGGGGAGGGAGTGTGCCTCCGCTGCCGCCCTGTCGGCCACAGTGTTCCCCCTGACACCAATGTGGGAGGGAACCCACTGAAGGGGATGACATGGCCAGAGGAGGATAAGTGAAGCAAGAGGTGGTGGATGTGAAAACAAAGGGCATGGTGAGTGATAGGCGGTGACGTCGGAAAAAGTTGGAGGGCTGTGAGGGAGTCAGTGAAAAATGGTTACAGCACAGGAGGGGGGCACGGTGGTGGCATATTTGATGCCCTCCCTGATGGCAAAAAGTTCTGCCGTCAGGATGGAGGCATGGGGGGCAACCTCCAGGCGGTGGCAAGTGCCCTGGCCGGGATGAACATGGCCGCACCTACAGACGGAGGGGCTGGGCAGACGGAGCCGTCGGTGTAAATGTGGAGGGAGTTATTGTAGCGGGTGTGTAGGAGGGAGTAAAAAAAGGTACCTGCCATGCACCGGACAGGCAGCCTTTGGGACCACGGTGTAGGTGTGTGAAGGGACAGAGAAATTAGAGAAGAGAGATGAAACCAAGGCCCAGGGGAGAGGTTTTCTCCGAGTGCAAAAGGAGGGGGAGTCACCCGGATAGAAGCAAAGAAGGAGAGGGCTCGCTCTACGAAAGGTGTGTGGCTTGATACGGCAGGGGGCCATGAAGTGGTTCCCTACCGGGTCGGAGGAGGAGGGAGTGGAGGGCATGGCAGCTAGGGGAGGAGGCAATTTTGGTGTAGGTTGGCGGACAAGGGGTGGAGCGTGGTGTGACAGGGAGGGGAGGGAGGATTCTGCCTGAAGGGCTGTGACTGGGTAGGACCTGAAGGCCCCAAAGCTATACGAAGGGCATTATTCTGGATTACATCTAACTTGTGGAGGGGGGAAAGGTGAGGCCGCACCATAAACCTCACACCCGTAGTCTAACGGTACGGATGTAAGTGCTATAGAAATGAAGGAGGGTATTCCTGTCCGCACCCCACTTGACCCCTGCCAAGGGACTTCATTAAGTTAAGCCTCTTGAGGCACGAGGTCACCAGGTACTGTATGTGGCGGCCCCAGGTTAGGAGGGGGCCACCCAACAGTAAACCAAGGAATTTGTGCTGGGTTTTGAAGGAAATTGGGGACCCTTTAAATGGTGACCATTGGGATGTTGGGAATACGCCTTCGGGTGAAGCACAGAAGGCTAGACTTCTGGGCACTCTCCGTCAGGCCCAACGGGAGGTCCATGAGTGGACGGCATCAAGCCCACGTGAAGATGGTCTTGAGCCTCCTGGATAGTGGGAGCAGAGCAAATGAGAGAGATGTCATCAGCATAGATGAGTGCATGTGTGCATGGAGAGCAGGGAAAGTCTGAAAGCCAAGATGTTGAAGAGGACAGGACTGAGGGGAGAAACCCTGTGGGACGCCTCTGGTGGCGGGTAAGACCTGGAATGGGTGTTCCCGATCACCAGAGAGAAGGACTGGAAGACAGGAAGGATTTAACCCTTTGGGAGAGGGGAGCCATGCAGTCCTAGGCGGGCAAGTTTTCCAATGATGGCATTATGGGAGGAGGTGTCAAAAGCTGCTGGAGGTCAATAAAGGCTATTAGTGTAAATTTGGGTTTGTGGGAAATCCTTCCTGTATGTGGTGCTCCAGCGGAGCAGGGATCCAGGGTGCCCGGTGAGGACGAAACCCGAACAGTTGATGGAAGAAGGTGTTTGTGTTCCAACCACCATGTAAACCCTACACCGTACTTTTTGTTCTACTCCCTTACTGAGATTAGAGAGAAGGCTAATGGGCCTTATAGGAGGAAACCTCAGACGGAGCCTTGCCAGCTTAAGAATAGGAATGTGATGGCATGACGCCACACAGAAGGGAACGCCCCGACAGCCAGCTGGCGTTGAGGACGTCCAGGAGGAGGCGAGCCAGAGCATCTGGGAGGCGGCGAAGAAAACTCGTTCGGGACGTTGTCCTTTCCCACCCCCTTCCCCGGACAAGGCGTGTAAAGCAGAGGAAAGCTCCTGGGGGGGTTTATAGCAGTGCTAATTTGTAGGGCCCGGTGTGTGAAGGGGGTAACACAGGGTGGGGGTACGGGGTCTGGAGAGCCGAGGGTAGTGTGAATGTGGGAGGCAAGGCACTCGACTTTTTCGGCATCAGTGACGAGGAGGGCACCGTTATTAGTTTAAAGGGAAAGTGAAGGGGGCTGAGGGTGGACCAAACTTCCTGAAAAAGGACCAAGCCCGGGAGACTGAGGGGGAGAAGGACAGGGAAGCACAAAAGGAGGCCCATGCAGAACGTTTCTCACAAGAATAAACACGTTTGGGATCGGGCCTCCAATAAACGGAAGCGACTACGGAGCAAGGGAATGGGGTTCTTACGCCACGCAGTAAAGGCGTGGCGTTTGGCCTGAAGGGCTGCCGCACACTTCCGGGACCACCAGGGGACCCGGAAAGAGCGGGAGGGGTGGGAAGTGATTAGATGAAAAATGGTGGGACCCCCCGTCCCCCCAGGGTGACCGTGAGGTATTGAATTATATCCGATGAAGGGAGGGGAATGGGAGGGGTTAAGTTTAATTAATTCTGATTGAAAAGAGCCCCCGTCTCCTTTGGTGAAGGACCAACGAGGTCTGCGTGAAGGGGGAGGGGGTTGGTTTGGGACTGAAGGGAAGGAAATTACAACAGGAAGATGGTCGCTCCCCATGTAAGGGCCAGTTTGTTTACAGTGGTGAGGAGGAGGGGCCATTACCCAGGCAGAGGCCAAGGTGGAGGGGTTTCCCCGAAACTGGATCAGTCCTGGTAGGGAGGCCAGGTGGAGTAAGGAGAGATAAAGAAGCACTGTCCGCCAGAAAGCTCGAGGTGACCTGCCCGAGCGGTTTCTCCGGTCCTGGGGAGGGCCCTTCCCAGAGGTCATGATGGGCATTAAAATCCCCATTATTAAAGCTGGGGAGGAAAGCTGAGAGAACAAGTGCTGGAATTCTTGAAGGGGTTATATCTAAACATGGATTGTATATCAAAAGAATCTGAAGGGGCCCTGAATCAAAGGTAACAGTCACCCCCAGGTGCTCCAGGCCACCTCCAGGGAAAGGAGTGATAGTGAGAGGGCTAGAAGAGAGGGAGCGGTGGACCAGCAGAAGCAGGCCGCCTCCTGCCCCGCCGGTCCCCCCGGGCCATCCTGTAGGAAGATAGTTGGAAGGAGGGGGAGAATGCGTTTTGTGAGCCACGTCCCCACAGACGCCAACAACTAGAGAAGTGTATGATGAGAGCGTGGTTTTAAAGACTGGAAGTTTCCCGTACAGAGACCGGGCGTTCCAGAAGATGAAGTGGGAGGGGAGTAAAGGACTCACCGCGTGAGTGACATAAGGAAGGTAAGGAGGCCTGGCAGGCATCGAATGAGGCTTTTCCCTGAGGCTGGAACCTGAAATAAGGAGATTTAAAAAATTTAAGTGCAATGGGTGCAATTCCCTTAATGAAGGCTGGCCATGCAAAGCCCGAAGCATGCTGGCCTGAGAAGGAGAAGGGGGCGCAAGGTTAGCACTGCCCAGTGAGGGCAGGGGCTGTTGAGCTGCTGGCAGTTGGGGCATGGCGCTGAGGCTGGGAAGGCAGGGAAGGAACAGGTCGGGGTGGGGATTAGGTGATAAGGGGTAGGGGGATGGGAAAATCACCCCCATATCCTCCCTATAGGGCCCCTCCGGCAGGAAGGAGGGGCCCGTGCCTATATTTAAGTTGGGGTATGTTACGGTGCGGGGGGACTGTTGGCGCCTTTGGGGGTTTGGGGGAAGGGGCCCACTGATAGTGGGTGGACGGGTGGGGGTGACGCAGCCAGCAGCCAGCTGGACAACAGTAATGGAGGGGCTCATAGGATGGGAGGGGGGGAGGCCTTGGATTAGGCTGACAGGCAGGGGGAGGCCCTGGAACAGGCTGGCACGGAAGGTGGCGAGTAGGGGAGGACGGCTCCCGTACAGGGGGCCCCCTTGGACGGAAGGTCCCAGGGTGGATGCCCCTCAGCTTCCTCTTCACATCCCAAGATGGAACAGGTGGGCTCATGTTGAAGGAGTTTTCACCTGCATCGCCTGGAGGTAAGCCCGGGGACTGCTTATAGGTGGGGCGGTGGTCATCACCCCAAAAAAGGCAGTACTACACCGGCCGGGCCACACCCCTCCCGAAACATGAAAAAACCCCTGCAGTTACTGCAGCGGATCTTTATGTTGCAGGTGGCATTACCATGGCCGAAAAGGAGGCAGCGGGTGCACCGGAGGACAGGGAGGGTGTGGGGCCGGACCCAGTACCCCCGCGTTGTCTAGAGAGACCCGGTCTGGAAGGGGGCCCCGAAATTTGACCCTGATTGCCATGTTGGCCTCCGACTCACCGTCCCGGACGGGAGTTTGGGAGTCTAAGGGCACTAACAATTTCTGAAGGGGAGCCGTCAAGTACAGTCAGCCCAGCCAGAATCTCGTCATTTGTCATTTTTGGGGAAACAGGGAAAAAATTTTCCCGAACATGTAGGTCGGGTCGTCGTCCCATGCAACCCAGCACTTCACGGACCACTCCCCAGCGTTGTGACAGACTCTGGGGGGTGGGCAAGGTTGTCAAGGTTTGGGCCCCCTCGAAAATTGATACCTCTGCCCCCCCCGGTGATGGTTAGAGTGCTTTGACACAAATTTCTTTTGAAAAAAGGAATCAAAAACTGCCTGGACCCCCTCCGGGGTTGATAAAAGATTGAGTCCCTCAGCTGACCTGACGATGATGAGGCGATTAGGCTGGGAAGGCAGAGAGCAGGCGGATTCAGAAGCAGCAGAAGTGGTGGGTATAGCATCGCGTGGAGGGGAGGAGGCAGTGATGGAGGCGAAGGAGCGTGCAAGCTTGCAGGTCTTATCAGGCAGGTGGGTCTCACCAGACGGAGGGGAAGGCGAGCGGGACCTCTTGGGGACAGTTGAAGTGGTGTCCATGTCCACGGCAGCCGGCTGGCGGCCGTCGTCGTCAGGCGGCATCAATCACGGGAATAGGGGGACCAGGGCACATACATACACCGTTACCACACAGCAGAATCAGGCACACTACAACTTAGTGTAGTGTCGTGGTTAGTGAAGCGATAGTAGCGGTTATACTTTGGTGGAGGAGCTGGAGCACAACGTCTTATCACCACCACGGTAGCTCAAAGAGTCGGACGCTCGTGTCTCGTGAACTTTGCTCTCTTCTTGATCTTGATCTTGATCTTGATGTTACAGGTGGCCTTTTCTTCCTAGGCCAGGGCAGGGATGCTCGAAAATCCCTCGTAAGGGACAACTTACGAGTGTATGGCTACAATAACCTTACGAGGGTGGGCTGAGGGAGATGCTCGTACCGAGCCGTCACTCCCGTACGGTTATCGGTGGCCTCTGGGTGGGGAATATAGGGATATTCTAGGGATATGTGTGGGAAAAATTCTGCTAACCAATCACAGAGCAGCGCCTTCATGACGCGGCTTTATCTAGCCAATCATCATGCTCTCAGCTGTCAGGGAGCCCGATAAATAAATTTAAAGAGACTTCAAATGCCGCTGTTATGCTAAAATCGGCCTCTTTCGGAAATCGTCCGCGGACGCTTATTTAACCTAAATAAACTCTACAAAACTTAACACAAAACCTATCATAAACCTTACCTAACCTAAACCAGACCTAAATATAACTTAACCTAAACCTAAAAACTATGTTTGCCGGTGTTGAGCTAAGATTGGCTGATTCCGAAATAGGGCCGATTTTAGCTCACTATCGCCAGAATGTTACGATAATACATAGCTGCCACATTAGCCTTTCAGCGTAATATTCTCCCACTGATTACTACAGAGACGTACCCAGGGTATACCTTGATGCGCTGATCATAGGTTCGAGTCTAGCGTGCCCGAAATTAGTATCTATAGACCACTGCTGGCCCGCGACGTACGTATGCCGTATCCGTGGCCCTGGCGGTACTCTGTTATAGTGGACGAGAACTGAGCGTTCGCTCTTTAGGTCAGACAAGACACACGGGGGGGCTAACGCCTCACTGTGACACACGTGACACTTGTGTGCAAGGATAGTATAGCTTTATAATATCCTTGTTTGTGTGTATACGTGCGTGTGTACTAGTACGTCAGACATTTGATACCACCACCACCACCGGATCATTATAGCGGCCAAACTTGTATGATGAACTATACGTTTTGATTCAAGAAGTCGACCGATATATATATTTAATATATAGGTTTGCCCTGATATGAATTTATTACAAGTACTATAGGTATTGTATGTTAAATATGATATTTATGGAGTCAATGAAGCAATAAACACATCACATTTCAAACAGGCAAGCATGAAATGGCTCTATAATACACAATAAACATAAAGTATAGTGATACAACTTGTAATTTATTGTTTGTTGACGTCTAGCCGCTTCAAATTTCACTCCCTTAGGGAGTTAAAGGTGCTCCCGACCACCCTTAAAGTAATCGTCCAGACCCATTTTTTTTTTGCCGAATTATGTTAAATGTACATTCAAAACACCTAATCCACCAAAAATAATTGATTTCCAGGCCTTATTTCCGTAAAAACACGACTTTTGTAAAAAGCGCGCGAAAAAAAAAATCTTCCCTCCAACAGGGCTACGACTGTTATTGATGACGTCAGAACAGGGACGTCCACAGACACACTGTCTGGCACCTGTCGGCAAATGTTATGATGAGCGATTGTACTTCGGTGTCAGACAGTGAATCTGTCGCTGTGACAGATTTAGAGTACGATGCTCAATCTGACACCAAAAGAAATGACGCTGGTCGCGTATACTATGAGGAAAACGAACCTCAGATTGTCATGGGATCCTATATGTTTGAGCCCGAGTACGAGGTGGATTAACAGGTGTCTCTTTATCTTTCTTTATCTGTCTCTTTATCTTGGCAGGAGGTATGAGATGTGCACTCGCGCGTATGTCCCCCGGTGAAATTATGAATTATTTAATCATAATTTCTACTAGTTATGGACAATTACAGTATCTTATAAGTTTTAACTACACAATCGATATTAATAAACGGCTGTTATTTAACAAATAAGCAATACATGAGAACAGCAGGGCTGTCATAAGCAATAATGTAAAGGGCTACTTGGCATTATGTCGGCGAGGGAGAGACAAGGTGGGTAGGGATGGGTGCCGTGCGAGGCTATATCAGCTGTGTCCCTCCTTCTCCCGCCCAGATTAGCGGCAGTGTTTAGTTTGAGAGAGTTAAAATCATGACTTATTTAGTATCAATTTGAGAGAAATAAGCTGTAGACAGTGTTGTACGCTTACGGTAATGTGGAGTATTATTCTGGATATGGGGTTCTGGATATGGGGATTATTTACGGATCGTGGTCATCTCTGAAATTATGAACATTAGTTTAATTATGATTGTTACAAATTAGGGAGCATTACAGTATCTTATAACGAGACAAAGATTCATTAAATTTACTGATAAGCATTACATGAAGACAGCATAGCTGAAATTTGACACACTAATACTGTAAAATGCTACGTGGCAACGTCTACAGCTGAATGTCAGTAATCTCCCGGCAGCTCGATCTACTTACTCTTACGTACTGTCTCTTGTCATCATGACTTACCTTAATGTTGTGATGATCACATCAAGTGTTCAAAGTGGCCACCATCAGCTTCAATACACAGTTGCGCTCGCTGAAGTATGGAATGAACACTTTTTCTTAGAATTTCTGGCTTGTTCTTGATGTGCTGTGAAGCTGCCATTATTCTCTCCAGAAGTCCTTGCTTGTTGTCACTTTTCTTATTGTATACATGTGATTTCATGTCTCCCCAGAGATAAAAATCCAGGGGTGTTAGGTCTGGTGATCTGGCAGGCCATGGGTGTGGTCCTCCCCGGCCTATCCACCGTCCAGGAAATGCTTGGTCAAGATGCTGCCACTTGCTTACTGAAGTGTGGTGGTGCCCCGTCATGCTGAAATACTAGTCGGCGCCGTGTGCCCAGGGGAACATCTAGGAGTGAGGGGAGGTGATCTATCAAAAAAGTTAGCATAAATATCCCCGTTAATGCGATCTGGAAAGATGTGTGGGCCAATCAAGTGCTCACCAATCATGCCACACCAGACATTAATAGAAAATCTTTGCTGGAATTACTTTCTACCATCTATCTTGTGAGGTTCTCCTTTGATCACAAAAGTTCTTTTGAGTTTTGCATCCGGCACGGGTAAATTGGCTCACGGTGAACAAAATATATTTCACAGGGGAATTTTCTTTTTACGATTTACAAAAAATCCAATCGCCCACTCCCCAAAAACCCTTTTTTNGAAACTTCCGTCTTCTTCAAAATAATCCCTATCGTTATCGGTTATGGTCATATATGGGCGTTGTAGTAAGGATCCACGCTAAAATGAAAGCTCACCAATATTCTACGTAAGATTTCAATACCTCTTCGCTCTGAATTAGGTGTTCGGAATGTCGATATTACATATAAAACCAACCTTCGTGAAGCTTTAGACCAGACATTAAATTCTCTTATATCAAAGTTGCCAGTTTGTATTAGGGACGGCCTCTTCGGGGATACGCGAGTTTCATTACTTAAATAGTTGGTTCGGGATTATAATTTGTTCATTTAAGGTCACCAGCAGGCTTTCCAAACAAGTTCTTTTTTTCTTGGCGCGGAATTCCGCAGGGCACCGCAGTCTTCTCTCCCCGCTCTTCAAGGTAAGATATCCGCCCCGAGCTCCGGTGGTTTTTCTCCCTTAGTGTATTACATCTATATATTTCTATATAAATATATAGGTACAGTTCGGTGTCACTAAGGCATAGATGTTCCGCCCATC
Organism: Chionoecetes opilio; assembly: GCA_016584305.1. Classification (NCBI taxonomy): domain Eukaryota; kingdom Metazoa; phylum Arthropoda; class Malacostraca; order Decapoda; family Majidae; genus Chionoecetes; species Chionoecetes opilio. Next base: position 10,950 of record JACEEZ010017940.1, read on the forward strand.
CTTATAAGTGTTATTAAGAGAGTCTTCTCTCCCCGCTCTTCAAGGTCTTGACGCAAAATCTCCCCACGGCCACATGGTCTGAATGAAACACAGACCACACTGTCTCAACATTTTCTTTCTCTACTAGATATTTATCTTCCATGTGTGATTTATAAATATTAAGTAATATGTTACCTAGGTGTAGGGAAATTCACTAAATAGGATCCAGTGAGGAGAGTTATGCTCCTAAGAGCTTCCTTTCATCACATAGTAAGAGTTTCCTGTATCAGAGTGTAAAGGTTATTCTTATTCCCGAGTAGAGTTTTCTTGGTATAGTGTTAACCCTTATATGCTGAAGATAATCTCAAGTGAGAGACTTACCATGTTTCCAAAATAAATAGGATTTCATTTACAAATATAGTTCTTGTGTTATTATGAAAACCCAGGTGATTATTCTGAGTTAGGAAAATAATTCCCCACACTTCCAAGAGAGTCCAAGCCTTGCTTCGGTATAACCCCTCGTACCAATCACGACTACCAAGATCAATCTAATATTAATATTAATCAAACGTGCCCAGGGAGTAATCCAGTGAACTACTCGCCAGGGCTGGTGGCAGCTAATCCCTCCCCTTAAATATACCCCCTTGTTCAGTACTCTCCGTAGTGAGAAGTGGTCACACTACAATCAGATAGTGAAGTCAGAAGACTAATTTAAATCCTTCCTTCAAGTTGTAATCTTTTATCAAATCATCCCCAAATAATATCATTCAAGTAACGTTGACCAGTCATAAAACCCCCATACCTAAAACCCCCAATTTCCAGCAACACAACAGCTGATGTAGCCTCGCACGGCAACCATCCCTACCCACCTTGCCTCTCCCTCGCCGACATAATGTCAAGTAGCCCTTTACATTATTGCTTATGACAGCCCTGCTGTTCTCATGTACTGCTTATTTGGTAAATAACAGCCGTTTATTAATATCGATTGTGTAGTTAAAACTTATAAGATACTGTAATTGTCCATAACTAGTAGAAATTATGATTAAATCATTCATAATTTCACCGGTGGGCATACGCGCGAGTGCACATCTCATCCTTCCTGCTTCCCGCTAGCCGTGAGTTACATGACGGCCGCGGTAATTCTTTCTCACTCCATGTCACGTAAAGGAAGCTTCAGAAAGCATATGGGTATAGAGCATTTTGTTCTTAGAATAATTCGGTCTATCTCCTGTATCAACATTTGCATAAACTCGTGTTACACCCTGTATTTATCTCTTGTGTTTACGTGTCTCTCTGATCAGCGCGGGAAGATGAGCCTCCCTGATGCTACGTCACCGAGCCTGAGCCTGAGCGTCTGCAAACCTTGAGAGCGTTTTGAAAACTCGGGGAATTTGCAGATTTTGATGGCGGATTATTTAAAAACGGCTGACTGGATACAAAAAGTGACGACGTATTGTTGATATACTCGTTAATGGCTATGCTTTGATTGCATTAAATCAGGAATGATGAAATGGTCTGGACGATTACTTTAAACATCCTCGACGCACATCGTGAAATGGCTGTGTAGCAAATAGATATTCAAATAACAGTTTCATAGCGCCCAAACTTCAGTTATATCAACGTGCCCCGGGAAGTAATCATAGCGAAAATACTCGTCAGGGCTCGTGGCAGCTAATCCCTAACCTAAACACTTATTATCCCTCCCCTTAAGTATACCCCCTTGTTCAGTACTCTCCGTAGTGAGACGTGGTCACCTACAATCAGATTAGTGGAAGTCAGAAGACCTAAGTTAAACATACTCCGTCAAGTTGTAATCATTATCAAATCATCCCCAAATAATATCATTCAAAGTAACGTGACGAGTTATAATACCCCAGACCCAGTTACCCCAAATTTCCAAGCAAAAAACACCACCACCACCCAGGCACCCACCCGCCCCACCACCACCCGACACCACCACACCCATCACACACTCACCCACCCACACGCCCATCACCCATCCGCCCACCACACCACCCCACCACCCGCACGCCCACACCCATCCGCCCACCACACACCAACCCACCACCCGCCATCACCATCCCCCGCCCACCCACACCACCAACCCCCACCACACGCCCATCACCCATCCGCCCACCCACCCACCCACCCACACACGCCCATCACACATCCGCCCACCATCACACCACCACCACACCGCCCATCACCCATCGCCCACCACACACCCACCACACACGCCCATCATACATTCCGCCCACCACACACCCACCCACCACACGCCATCACACCACCCGCCCACCACACACCCGCCCTATGGAGTTTTAAACGGGGGGAGATGCCCACTGGAGGATGAATCACAACCAGGCATTCATCTTAGGTTAGGCAAAGAATAATTCGTTGAAACGTAGATGAGGTACACGTTAGCATACATACGTACAGGTCCATGAAAAGCATAAAATCCTCGACGCCACATCGTGAAATGGCTGTGCTAGCAAATATATAATTCAAATAACAGTCATAGCGCCCTAACATTTCAGTTTAATATCAAGTCCATCTATAGAGTAGAAAAACAAGCTAGGCCATTCTAAAGAGCTCAAAACAATTAGATATCGATGTTGAATACAGACAATCACGCTACTACTCTTTGCTGTTGTAACGCAGGAGAAATTACATTAATAGTGGAAGAGATGAAATAAACAAATAAGTCTCAATAAGCAACGGAGGAATTTTCCTCCACGGCCTCATCCTGAATCATGGTTAGGCTTATATTTTAAACCAGTAGTAATTAAGACACGTGCGAAAACGAGGTGAGACGGGGATTCTAGGTTAGAATAATTTTAGAAGCAGCTCGACGTTCGTTGAGTTAAGTCGCCTGTGGGAAGGTGATATTCTCCCCTGGTAAAGGTATGTTCGTGAAATGTTTGTTAACTAGAGATGTAGACATGACTTAGTGGTGATTCTTTTTGTTGACCAAGGGACTAATGAAGTGGCATTACTTAGTGCCCAAGGTAGGATTGCTGTTGGCGGACCAGGGGGCCAAGCACCCACAAATTAGCAGAGGGGGCAACACAAACATGCAAGCCAAGCCGTGTGAGGAAAAGGAGGAGGAAAAGAAAGGACACCAATGGAAAAAATAATGTGAGAGGGAAAACAGTTGGAAAAGTGGATAGACTACGTATCCATATATTAGGAGTAACGGACTTGAGCAGTACATGTGCGTTATCGTTAGGCGGTTAACAGTGCGACTGAAGTTTACAAAGTAGTACATTATAATTAGGATAAAGAACATGAGGCATTACATGGCGTATCGTTAAGGGGTAAACAGTGCGACTGAAGTTACCAAGCTAGTAAATTATATTAGGATAACGCCTTGAAGCATTTCGCGTGCGTATCGCTAGGAGGGAATGGAAGATTACTATAAGATAACTTATGAATGTACACCAGTGGGAAGTGAGACAGTAAAGAGTTGAATATATTATACTTAGAAATACATTTAACGCGTTATCATTCAGTTTCCAACATACATATTTTTATTTAAAATTTTTATTTTTGTTCCCAATATAATTTTTTTTCCACTAATGGGGGTGGTGGCCCAGCGGAGTAACCAGGACTGTAGAGTACACTCCCAGGTGGGCACACTACATAATGGTAACTAAGGTGTAGATGGTCAAAAAGACCAACATTTTGGTGGAGCAGCGGTTTGGATCCATTTCGATGGTTTCCGCTTACCCCACGAGCCAAACTAATCTTGTTAGTTAATTATTTTGCCAAGTCCAGTACACAGGGTCATATCCATGTATAGAGTAGCGTGATAGTAGGACATAGCCAGATCCTCAGGACTGTGGAGTGGATGAGCATAACGTAACAGTGAAGTTTACAGAGCGCCGGGATGCAAGGCTGAAAACCTTCCTTGTAGATGACAGGATCAACGGAGTATTACAGAAAGAATTTGAGTTAGTCATCCTAGGGTAGGCCAGTTAATGTATAAATGCAAAACAGTAAGGTGGATAGCAATAGTGGAAGATATTAGTGAAAGTGTAGAAACATCAGGCAAACGTGACGATGTGAGATAAGGAGTTGTTAATGATAGACATAGGATCACTAAAACAGGGACCATTACGCTAGGAGAGTAGAACAAGAAAATTATGATAAAATAAGCAGGGCAATAAACAATAAATTAAATAAAAAACTAACAGCAGTATAGGAAATTAAGCTTTTAACGCCAAACCCTATGCACACGGCTTAGCGTATGACGGGGGTGCATTTCGGTAGGACGAGCATGTGTTTTATATATGAGAAGTAGTAAATGTAATAGGACACAAGATCAGTGGCAGGGCGGCAGTGCAGGGTTAGAGGGCCTGGTCACCCACCGTAATTAGGACATAAAATACGTGTAAATTAAGTGTTGAGGCTTGAAAGACGCCCCAGCAAGTAAGCATTTGGAGGGGTTGTTTGTCCGTGAGTTTAATAGCCACCGTGGAAGCCCAACACTAGTTGGCAAAAATCAGGGAAATATATATTTTTTTTATTTTACGGAAGGAAATTATTTTTTTAAGATGGAGGATTGAAATGGAGTTTTTCAGTAAAGGATTTGGAGATTTCCTCCAAGGAAGAATTGGGTACTAGAGAGCTTAAGAAGGAGGAAGGAGTAAACACAAGAGAGAGGCGAAAAACCGTCCCGAACAATGCGGAGCAATTCAACGTGGCATGAGTCAGCTAGAACAGAAAGTAGCAAAGACGAAAGGAAACGGTTGGTTGAGTTATTTTTGAAAAAATAAGGAGAGGAGCAGGAAGTTAGGAGACCAATGAGATCATTAATAAAACCGAGAGATATTACAAATACTGAACCCTCGGGGCATCTAAAGGTATCGAAAGCAGAGGGAAGGTTGACAGTTCCTTCCCAGGTAGAAAGAAAGTTGTTCAGAGGATTTGAAGGAGAGGAAAGAGGATTACTATGTATAGAGTAGATCCGCAATTAGCCTTATGATAAAGAATTGGGCCTCGGTCCAGCATGATTTTAGATCATGGAACACCCTAACTTATTGGTTATACGATGAGCTAAAACAGACAAAATGTCGCAGGATCCTAACAGTATTTCTGAAGTCCAGTATGACTGGATGGAAGATCCACAGAATTTGCAAATAAACCAAATGCAAATAACGCCATACTGGAAGCGGAAGTCAAAATAACCAGGAGAACTTCCCCGTAGGGAAAAATTCATTAAGAAAAAAAACTATTGCGAGGATGCCAAGTCACAGTTAAAGAGAAATTAGAACTTTTTTATGGATGAACAAATCCCTCTAAAAAATTCATAGAGAGAGTGGAGGACCGAGAGTTGGTCATTGCCCTCGGAAGAGACACGACAAAAATTGTTCGCGGTTAAACCAGCCACGACAGCCGTCAGAAAATAAACACCCGCTTCCCAGAGTAGTCCTCCCAAACACACGGGAACAGTCAAGGAAACTGTCGCTAGTCAGTCAGAGGTTAGAGAACGCGTGCACAGATGGAAGGAATGGGGGAGAGAATTACACGATTTGGTAGTAGGTAACGATCAGCAATACCCATGTTGCAGATTGGAGAAAGAGGTTCCCAGACGTTTTGTCCCTACTGTTAGAATGAACAAAACCCACTCAGCCGCAGACTGGCGAAGGAAGACAAATAGCAACGCTTGTTCGATTGTGGAGAGAGGGATGTAGGAGAGGAGTCAAGTTGTGCCTGGGGAGGAAAGGAAAGTGAACTCAAGATGACTAGTTAAACATCGATCCCCAATAATCCCCTCTTAGCCATTAAATGATCACGTCATGAAGTTTTATTAGACACAGGAAGCGGAATATTCACTTATAAAAAAGAGTGCAGCTTTAGATTTACAACTTAAATAAGAACCCGCAGTAAATCCCTAGTTTAACGGTTTTTTAACGGGCAAAGGAGTTGAGAATCTTAGGTCAAGTAAGAGTTAAAAAAAATACCCTTGAGGAATAGATAAAACAATAGAAGTGTTGATGTGTAGCTGTTCCAGATCAGTATTTATCACCCAAGCCCTGATAGGGCATGAACATAATAGGACTAGACGAAATAACTATCAATTACAAACAAAAGAAAGTCATGTGGGCCTAAACCTAACTTATCCCTTAAATTTTGTTAAACACCGATACGGTACCTATCAGAGCAGTTAAGAGTGAAAAGGCGAAGAGGGGTGCATAAAATCCAAGCTGCATATAAGGATACAACAAAGTGTGACCAATTAAAACAAGAAAAGAATCAATGGTAGAATGTCAGTGGACGAGGTAGAGGGAAACACTCTCTGGTGGACACAAAAAAAACAATGTGCAAAATAAGCAACCGTATGCGTCCAGGTTACAAAAGAAAGAACTATCTTTCTACCAATAAGGAATAACAGTAGTGGACAGCTGAAGTTTACGTCCTGGTACAATTTTAGCTAATATAGAGTAGTAAACTCACGAAGAAATTCAAAGAACAGCAAGTTACGGACAGAAAACACGTGTCTCACCACTAGGATGAGTAACGCAATGTTACCCGATAGTGATGGTTAGCGAGGGTAAACTGGTACTCGACCGGAGCGAATACAGGCAATTCTAGAAAAGAGACTGGAAAACACTTTAAGTGAACAGGAGAGGCAATCATCTTTTTCGCCTTGTAAAAGAGCACCAATGAACTATTTTCTTAGAGCAGGAGAACTAGGTAACCACTGAAAAAACTGAACACCGCTATATTCAGTGTGTTAGATCCAAAACCATGTAGAGGGAGCTTACATATAGGTATCGGAGAAAGCTAAAAGTAACTAATAGCTAAACATGTTGAGAGAAATGGAAGAGAATGACATAATTAGAAAATTCCACAGCTGCGTGGTTAAGTACTTATAGTACTGGTTGTTACAAGCCGAAATGGGAAAAAACAAAAGGATGTTCTAGACTATAGAAAGGTGAATCAAACATTTAGCCACTGATATTACACCCCTACCTAAATTGGAAGAGTTAGTAGAATCGGTAGCGGGTATGAATACTATACCACGACTAGATATGAAAAGATGCGTATTATGCAAGTACTGTTAGATGAAAGTAGTAAAGATCTAACAACTTTCAGGAAAAAGGGGGGAATCCCTTATATAGATTCAAAAGGGACTTCCTTTGGAGTAAATTGCAGTGCCAGCACTTTTCTCCACGCAAGTTAGCCCAGGATCTAACTCCTTTACTGAAAGAAAATTGGCTTAAAACTTATCTGGATGACATAATCCTGATGGCACCCAGTAGTTACGAGAAATTAATTGGAAAGGATCGTCGAATAAAATATCTTGGACATTCCTGACTAGATTGGGAGCAAATTAACTCTGACCAAATGTAAAATAGGACAAAGAAAAGTTAATGTTCTGGGACATTTAGTGAACAAGGAAGGTTACCAACCCAACCCAGACAATATGGCAGCCGTAGACAAAATGAAACCCCCAACTAATGGTCAAGGAAACCAGAAGATTCTAGGTATGGTAGTAGGTTCTATAGGAAGTACATAGAAGATTGCTAAGATAGCGGTTGCCTATCACTAATTGACCAAGAAAGATAACCCATTCAAATGGTCAGAGGAAAGCCAGCAAGCATTTCAGATATTAACGGATCAAACTGACTAGTGCTCCCATCTTAACTAAGGCCAACATTTAATAAGCCATGTTGTGTTGGAGAACGATTGCTAGCAAACTCACGTATTAGGAGCAGTACGATGCAGTATAGGATGAGGGCAAAGCCCAAGTAAATCTCTTATTTTTCAAAGAAATTTAAACCCAGTTGAGACCGCGATACTCAGCGACAGATAGGGAAGCCTTAGGAATAGTTTTAGCGAGCAGACGTTTCATCATTACTGTGGGGAACCAAGGTGATCATCAGAAACAGCCCACCAACCGGTAAGTGTCAGTCTTTAACAAACGAACAAGTCACCTAGGATGAACAGATGGATCTAGAGATTAAGACTATAGGTATCAGATAGGAGTATATAAGCAGGGAAAAAAGAACACATGAGCAGACCAACTTAGTAGACCAGTAAGAATCATTGATGTCAAGTAGAAGAGATGGGGTGGGTTAGGAAAAACTAAAAGAAGAAGTAACGGAAATGCAACGAGAGGACCATAGATGGAGAGAAATGATAGAGTATCTAGAAGGAGGCCAGGAATACCCAGATCTAAATACCCAGAAATTACTTTAGATCAATTCGTAAAGAATGAGGAATTTTATATTTAACTAAACCACAGTTCGATAACAGTATACACTATTTATTGGGGTTTTACCTAGTGAACTGAAGCCGAGCGGCTTTGGGAAATTAATCACAATAAGGAATCGGGGTCATTAGGGCAGAGAAATCAATAATAAAGCAGAAGGCTATTTTTATTGGCCCACCTGAAAAACGGATGTGAGAGAATATGTGCAGGAACTGTTTGACATGCAAAACAGCATAAGGGGTAGTCGTGGACTCCAACAACAAGGCAAGAAATACCCTCAGTAAGTAAACCTCTAGAGAGGATAGCATAGACATAACAGACATGGGAACGGGAGCACACGGGATACCGCTATGTATTAACCATAACTAGATCATCTATAGTAGGGTTACTACCTTTATAAATTAAGGACTAGGATTGACCGACGAAGTATGTAAGAATTTTAGGGAATATGTCAGTTTATTTGGAGCACCACATTACATTGTTATTGGATTTAGGCAAGAGGTACGTCCACAACAATTCAAAAGCGTTGTGTGACTCATGTGAGATATCAATTAGGATACACCACGCATTACCATGCCAACAAGTAATAGTATCTCAGGAAAGGATGCACCGAACAATGAAAACAATTCTCTCAAACCTGTGCAAGGGTTATCCTCATAGGTGGCCCCAATTATCTCTTAGCAAACTCAAAGGAGTATTAAACTAGGTGCAGTGCATGAGGACAAATGGGTACCCAACCTTTCTATGCTTTTTTTTCCGATACGCTCCAAGGTTGATTTTAGTGTGAAATTACCACAAATTGACTCAGAGGATGAAACAACCGTGCACACCGAAATAATCAAAAAAGATAAAAAATTTGGAGAGAGGTAGAAAATGGCGGGGAGAAAAGCTAATGTGAAAAGGAAAAATGAAAAGGTTGGAAAAAGCGAATTGGCGTGGGTAAAAAAGAGAACGTTTTGAGACGGGGCACCAATAGAAAACTTTCAGTTAAGTGGTTGGGACCATACAATAGTGGTGGAAGTATTGAGAGATGGAGGTTGCATATGTATTAGAAAATATATTTGGACGGCCTAAACAGTGTACAGCGCGCGGCCCGAGCAAATTAAGCGATATGTAGGACAAGGATGGCTGGCTGTTGGAACCAGCAGAGATAGTAGTTGTTAGAAGAAGTAACTTGAGCAACTCCCACCTAGAGAGAGGAGACCAGTGAGGAGAACTTAGAACAATGGTGATGACAGGCGATAAGAGTACCTCTAGAGGAGGAAAGAGATTAACGTCAACTTCTTCTAGTGAAAGAGGATTTTGAGGAAGGTTCCCATAGACAGACTTGTAGTGGTTTAAACATTTATTTTTTGCTTTTAGAGGGTGCACACAGATTGCAATGAACACTAAACCCGCGAGGTTGTCGTTAGAACCAAGAATGTGCTTGGCATTGACTTTGCTCGATGGGTGATAGACGCAGGAGTATGTACGCCTCAAAGCAGGGGTGAGCCTTAATCCAAGATTTTTTTTTACTGAGGGTTGGAGTAGATCCAGTCGTTGATTTCTCCCTACGCACTATGCCCAGGATTAGGGGTGGGTAAAAATGGAAAGTGGACCACTCCAGACTAGAGGGACGAGTCCAGTTTGCGACCTATATAGGGTTTCGGCCTTAAACAAAATAAATGAGAGGAAGTGAGAAGTCTCATTTAAGGTAGTAGTCATCACATTTAGATGTGGGTATTCCCCAATGGTCAAATCTTACTCTGGGTGAGGGAAGTGATAAGTTAAGAATAATACTATCTCATTGTGTTTAAATTTGTTGGAAGAATTGGAATGTGCGGGATAGAATATTTGTTTGGAAGTGCTAGAAAAGCCTCTAAGAAACTTTATATTGACAATTTTGTGTGATGGATTGATAATTTTTTTTATTTTAGTTAGATATCCCGGTAGGATGCTTGATGGAAGGGAGAGCATAAGGAAGTTTTTTTTTTGGGGGAGAAGCTATGGTAACGCGAGAAATCTTAATAGGGGAAGAGATGAAATAAAACATAAGTATCAATAAGCTAACGAGGAATTCCTCCACGCCCTCATTCCTGAACACTGGTTAGGCTTATTATTTTAAACCAGTGAATTAGACACGTTAGCGAAAAAACGAAGGTGAGAACTGGGATTCTAGGTTAGAATAAATTTAGAAGCAGCTCGACGTTCGTTGAGTAAGTCGCCTGTGCGGAAGGTGAGATTCTCGCCCTTGGAAAGGTATGTTGTGAAAATGTTTGTTAACTAGAGAGGTAGACATGACTTACTGGTGATTCTTTTTGTTGACCAAGGACAATGAAGTGCATTACTTATGAATCCCAAGGTTAGGATGCTGTTGGCGGACAGGGGGCCAAGCGCTAACAAAGTGGCAGAGGGGGGGATGGGAAACCACAACATGTCACAGCAGCCGTTCGCGTGTGAGGACAAGGAGGGAAAAGAAGGAAATTGAAAAATAATTGAGAGGGAAACAGTTGGAAGTGGGTAGACATACGTATACATTATATTAGGGATAAACGACTTGAGCATTACATGTGCGTATCGTTAAGGGGGGGTAAACAGCTGCGACTGAAGTTACCAAAGATAGTACATATTATTAGGATAACGACTGAGATTACAGGTGCGTCATCTTTAAGGGTAACAGTGCGGACTGAAGTTACCAAAGATAGTAAATTTTATTAGGAGAACGACTTGAGCATTCGCGTGCGTATCGCTAGGAGGGGAAGGAAGACTTAATATTAAGATGAACTTATGAATGTACACCAGTAGTTGGGAAGTGAGACCGTAAAGATGTTAAGAGTTGAATATAGTATAATTAGAAATACATAAGAGTTATCGATTCAGTTTCCAAATACATATTTTCTTAAATCTATTATTTTTGTTCAATTCATATATTTTTTTCCCACTTAATGGGGTGGTGGCAGAGGAGGGGGCGTAACCAGGACTGTAGAGTACACTCCCAAGGTGGGCAACTACATAATGGTAAACTAAGGTGTAGATGGTCAAAAAAAGACATTACACTGTGCCTTCAATAATGTCAACCTATAACGATATTCATGAGCCTCTGTAAGAGGTAATGAGTGTACGACACTTTTACTCTCGGCAACACCAAGAAAGAGCTTTGGCAAGCGCTACAATCGTATTTTGTTGATGGCAAGCATAGTCCGGCCGCTAAGGGACCAGATTTCAAGAGGATGGGGACATGCCGGAATAAAGCACCAAATTTTGTTCAGGAATTCACAGGGGTCCTAGCTATGATTTGAGAGGGAAGAGACAAAACGATCCAATTACTCCAGAAGGCCTCTATGAACCATTTTTGTGAGATAACGGCTAATT
>JACEEZ010017940.1:27500-37500 GCA_016584305.1 Chionoecetes opilio
CGACTCTTTTCATATTTTTCCCGGGCCCTTTTTGCTGGTGTTTATGTTTCTTGTGGGGGGGGACTTATATCGCAGCCAGGGCCCTTTCTCTTATTGTCCCCCGCCTTTCCCGCATTTAAAACCCAAACCAGGGGTGGCTCCCGGTTTTGATTTTTTACGCTGGGAGGGCCAAAAATTCTTTGGTGGGGGCATCAGGGTTTCTGTGAAGTTTCTCACTGTTGTCAACGTCACCTGTAAGCACGTCAGCCCCCGATTTGTTAAAGGTTGCCTTCATTGCATCCCCTCCCCCGTCCCTAGCCCTTGGTGCGAGTCCTGCCTCTCTCTTCGATGGCCAACTTGATCTTGGTGGAACACCGGGGGTCAAGGAACCCACTGTTTCTAGCGGGCGGCAAATACTTACTGCAGGGCAAAACGGTGATTACAGGGTCAATAAAACCCCGCGATGTGGGGGGAAATCGACGGATTGGTGATCCAAAACCCCTAACAATGTCAAAATGCCCCTGACGGGCTGGTTGACATCACCCACAATGATAGATGCTTTTCGGGGCTGGGGCAGGGGTCTAAAATTGGTGGCAGGTATGAAGGGGTCACCACCTTTCCCCTGTGGGGTAACACAGCCCGCAGATTGGTCTTGAGTGTGTTCCACAATTTGAAAACTATCTCCTGTGACGGAAAGGGCGAGGGAGAGCTTGTATAGGGAGGGTGTTGCGGAAGCACACAGCGACTCCCCCAAGGTACCTTGGGCTCTGTCACGTGGGAAAACCAACTCTCTCTCTTTTCCCCTCCCCTCCCCCTCTCTCTTCTCTCTCTCTCCCCTCTCTCTCTCTCTCTCTCTCTCTCTCTCTCTCTCTCTCTCTCCTCTCTCTCTCTCTCTGTCTTTTAAGGCTATACTATACAAACGAGCATACTCTCTCTCTCTCTTCTCTCTCTCTCTCTCTCTCTCTCTCTCTCTCTCTCTCTCTCTCTTTTCTCTCTCTCTCTCTTCTCTCTCTCTCTCTCTCTCTCCTCTCTCTCCCTCTCTCTCTCTCTCTCTCTCTCTCTTTTCTCTCTCTCTCTCCCCTCTCTCTCTCTCTCTTTTAAGGCTTTTAACTATACAAACAAAGGGCATATTCTCTCTCTCTCTCTCTCTCTCTCTCTCCTCTTCTCTCTCTCTCTCTCTCTCTCTCTCTTCTCTCTCTCTCTCTCTCTCTCTCTCTCTCTCTCTCTTTTCTCTCTCTCTCTCTCTCTCTCTCTTTACCTTATACAAACAGACACAAAAACAACCATAACCTAATAATCGGAAATTTACTCGAAGATTTCAAAAAAATATACTGAGCGAAACATTTTGGAAACGAAAAAAACACGAACAATAGATGTATGAAATACAACATTTCGGTGGGAGGTAAAAAGTCAAACAAAAGATAATAATAAAATACACAAATAAAAGACGGTATGCATGACCTTGAAGAAAATATACAAGAACAAATGAAGCTAAATAAACACACATATATAAATAAACAAAAAATTGATACAAGATAAAAAAAGAAGTTAAGCAATAGAGAAAACGGAAGAAAATGGGAAGACAATATTAAAATGCAGAGCAGAAGAAGGTAATATATAAAGAAAAATATATAATAATAAGACATATATAATAAATGAAGGAAGAAATAAGAAACCATCGAATATAAACAAACAAAGGGATGATAAGCAAACAGCAAATCAAAAAGTGCATTAAGAATAGAGGCGTTTTCTGCGGGGGATATCGCTTGCAAGCGGTCACCTTCCTCTTGCTGTTCCCCGCAGAAAACGTTTCCGTCGCTTGCTCCGGAGATGGCAGGGCGGCGGCTGAGATGTAAACAAAACATGGCTGGGGACCAAAGTTTTCCAGTGATTTTATGCTGGATCAGATTATCTGATCTGAATCTGGATTCTGGATTATGCTATGTTCTTACCTAAAAGTGACGCTCATATTGTCAATAAAGCAGCACAGAAGCTTGGAACAGAGGAATGCACAAGTGGACAGGATGATGGAAGATGGCCGACGGAGGCTGTTCACGTGTTTTTGTGTGTAAAGACTGTTGAATGCAATATTTGGAATATGTAAAGATGTGCCAGTATTTTATCCTTAATTACACGCCACAAACCTCACTTACCTGATTCAAGATTATAGAATAAGAATATTAAATAAGAAGGAGTGATTGATTTTAACTAAAGTACACTACTGTCCCCATTTATTGAGCACAACCACCGCCACGTAAGCCGAACGCGACGCCCAACAAACATTCGCTTCTGCCGTAAAAATTCTTGCGGGACGGGCAATCATCTCCTGGGAATATGTCCCTGGCAAGTGCACAGAAGCTTCTTTGGTGGGACATCAGGATTTCTGTGAAGTTCTTCACGTTGTGTGTCATACGTCACCTGTAATCACGTCAGAACCACATTATGTTGTTAAGTGTTGTCTCTTGCATCCCAGTTTCCCTTTGTCCTAGCCAGTTGGTGCGAGTCACTGCATCATCTCTATCGATTGGCCTATCTTGAGTCTTTGGGTGGAACAGCCAGGTGTTCGAGGAACCCACTGTTGCTCAGCGGACGCAAGTCACTATACTGCCGGCCAAAATCGTGATTACAAGGGTCAAGTGCAGACCCTGAGATTTTGGGTAGGGAAGTCGACCGTGATTGGTGGAGTCCAAACACCGTCAACAGCTCGTCAAGCTGCCATCTGGACAAGGTATTGGTTGAGATCACCCACAATGATTAATGCTTAACAGGTGGCTGGAGAGCAGGGCATCTAAGTTGGTGGTCAGGTAGTGAAGGGGCTTACCACCTTGCCACTGTGACCGTGTAGTCACACGCACAGCAGAATGAGTTCTTGAGTGTGTGTCCACATTTGACTCTGTCTCTCTCTCTCTCTCGTCTCTCATCTCCGGCCCCCCCTCCTCTCCCTCTCTCTCTCTACGTCTTCTCCCTCTCTCTCGTCCGTCTCTCTCTCTCGTCTCGTCTTCTCTCTCTCTCGTCTCTCTCTCGTCTCTCTCTCTGCTCTCTCTTCTCACTCTCTCTTTCTTCTCTCACCTCTGCGTTCTCTCTCCTCCTCATCTCTCTCGTCCCATCTCTCTCTCTCTTCTCTTCTCTCTACCTCTCTCTCTCTCTCTCTCTCGTCTCTCTCATCTCTCTCTCTCTTCTCTTCTCTCTCTCTCTCTCTCTCTCCATCTCTCTCCTCTCTCTCTCTCTCTCTCTCTCTCTCATCTCTCTCTCTCTCTCAATCTCAATCTCGTCTCTCTTCTCTCTCTCTCTCTCTCTCTCGTCCTATCTCTCTCCTCTTTCTCTTTTTTTTTGTCTCTCTCTCTCCTCGTCTCTCTCTCTCTCCCTCTCTCATCTCTCTCTCTCTCTTCTCCTCTCTCTTCTCTCTCTCTCTCTCGTCCCCTCTCTCTCTCTCTCTCTATATATATATATATATATATAAAATATTTATATATATATTTATGTGTGTGTGGTGTGTTGTGTGTGTGTGTGTGTGTGTGCACGACACTGTCTCCTCGCCCTTATAATTTGTTCCTGGTAATGTCTCACGGAATTATCAAGAACCTGCCAAGTAATTCAAGATAAGTATTTGCATTTGTATTATTTGTATGTGTTTTATCTACTCCCTACTCCTCCTCCTTCTCATTTATTTAACATTATCGTGGTTCTTATTTATTGACCGTTGGAATAAAATTAGAGTTGCAATTTCTTATGATTGATATGACAAACGTCATGAGAAGAAATATCTAAAAAAAGAAAGAAACGTATTGGAGACAGTAAAATATAAAAATAATAGTAATGATATCACCATCATCGTTACAGCTACAACGACTTAAACAACAAGATCAAAAATCAACAATAATAATGATAATATTAATATTGATAAGTAGTAATAGCAACAATAATAATAACTAACTCAAGCATTGATCCCCAAACCAGACTTTTTAGGCATTATAAGAATACGTCTACACTGGGCTCACATTGCCAGGCCAATCAAGGGAAACACTTATACTTACTTATGTAAAACTTACCCTTACAGATGACACCCTCCAACTAGGTGACGCGGGAGGTGGGTGGGAGATGCACCGTAAATATTGCCACGCAGGGATAAGAGTCAAGTTGTATTATTCGAATATTGGATGTTTAAATGAATACCTAGACGCGCTTCACTTTGCCTGTACATTGTTGATTTAACTATTCAGGTGTGTGTACGAAGGGTGTGGAGGTTAAAGGGAAGAGGAAGGGCGAGAAGGAGTAGAAGGGAGGAAGGAAATGTGTATGGATAATGTATTCCAAAAGACTGAATAATCATATGTCAATTAACCTACTACCTGCACCTGTTGTACCTGTCTGTCCTGTGACTCACCTATGAACGATGATTACACTTTAATGGCTTGTTGAATAATGAAGATAAATTGTGTACACCTATATAGAGTGAATTGGGTTGTGTGGTAACCTTGTCTTCTTCTCGCTCTCTGGATGTAGTGATAACCAGAAGTTCCTGCAAGGTTAAATTACAAGTTGAAAGGGACTTACATGACACATACAAATGTAGTGGTTGAAATTGAACAGAGCAAAAATACATATCTTGTCTAACCTATACCCTATACTACTATACAAAAAAATATCTACTCTGCCTCTCATACCTCTCTGCGTTATTACTTAATTTATATTTAATTCAGTCCTTCATGCCGAGTCTTGTCTGTTTAGCTCGGCAATGCGTTCAGCCTCAGACTCAGCTTTTCAGAACACGCCCCTTCCACCCACTCTAACCTTCCCCATCTTCCTGATCGTTTATCTTTTAAACCAGAGCGCCCCCCTTTTTGGTAAACTGTCCCTCTTAAAATGATTTTCCCGGGCGCGTATTTTTTAAAAAACTTTTCCCAAAACGCTCCTTAAAGTTAGCTAATTAGTTTTAAAAATTTTTTTTTTGTCCGAGATTCATTCACGTTTCTTTAAAATGTTTTGCTTCCCTGCCACACCCAAAAAATTCTTAAAATCTTTTTGCAATACTTTTTTTTTGGTTTCTCAAAATTTTAAACGTTTTCCCTTTTTTCGCCCAAGATTTTGTCATATTTTTTATTTTTTATGTGCATCTCCCAAAAAGGTTAAGTATTTTTTAAAAGTCAAAAAGGTTTATGTAAAGTGCAAAAGGGGCGGGGGAAAGGTTAGTTGGAATAAATTTTCGACCCTACGCCTGAGTTCGCTTCCACCACAACTCGGGCAGTGGGGACGCGCCGGGCGAATGGCGGCGCAAAAAAATCACAGGTGTGGAAAAATTCCTTGCACGCGCGTGTTTTTTTGGTTTTTGCAACGGGTTCCTCCCCCCGCAAATTTTTGGAAAAGACTTAATTATTATCATGTTGTGCAAGGGTGAGTGTAAGAGGAAAATTATATATCACACTTATTTTTTAGTGTTATTTTTATTAAAATAATAAAAAACATGTAAAATATTATATTATTGATAGTGTGTAAAGTGGAAAATTATACATACGCTTATTTTTATAGTCACCCTACTCAATTAAACATTAAACAAAACGATCTAGGGGTGTTAAAAAAAAACAAATTATAAAGAGATACTGAATTTGTGTTTTTGTCAGTTTTTTATTGTTGAGTTTTGTGGTTTTTTATATATAAAGAATGAAAATTTTGGGGAAAAAAACTGAATTGATGCCGCTGGTTTTGCATGGGGGGTTTTGTGAAGGGTTAATTTATAACACATTATTTTAAGTCGACCTTTTATACATAACACTTAAATGACGTTGAATGAAAAACTGTACTAATTATAATGAGGTATTTGAGCTGTTTTTTTGTGATATCAAAACCTAATAATGCAAAATTGCCATAAAATATATCCAGATACTTTATCACACAAATACTATAATAGTGAATTAATAACTACACACCACCATAACTTGATAAGCATGTATTGTATACGAAACATATTGAATTTGTTTTTGTTAAAAAAAATGTCTAGAGGGGTTATCAGTAAAAGGCGATGGTATGCAATGGGGTAAAAAAAATGTTGGGGTGAAATTGAAAGAAAAAGAAAATTTATTAAAAAGCTGGGAAATTGACTATTTTGGGTATTTCAGTATTGTAAAAATTTAAAAAAATTTTAGGTGTGTGGGATGGGGGGAAGAGAAAAAGAAAACAGGGGGAGTCATCCGGGTCTGTGTTCCCGCTCTCACTCTTTTACTTACATACCCTTTCCCTCTCGCACCCCAGATACTCTCCTCTCTTTCTCTCTTTTTTCTCCTCTCTCTCTCTCTCTCTTATCTTTTCTTCTCTCTCTCCTTTTCTCTCTCTCCCTCTCTCCTTCTCTCCTCTCTCTCTCTTCTCTCTCCCTCTCTCTTCTCTCTTTTCCTCTCTCTCCTCTCTCTCTTCCGCTCGTTCGCTGTCGCTCTCTCTCTCCCCTTTTCCTCGCTCTCTCTCTCTCTTCTCTCTCCTTCTTCTCTCTTTTCTCTCCTCTTCTCTTCTTCCTCTCTCTCTCTCCTCTTCTCTCTCCCCTCCTCTCTCTCTCTCTCCCCTCTTTTCTTCCCCTCTCTCCTCTCTCTCTCTCTTCTCTCCTCTCTTTCTTTTCCCCCCTCTCTCTTTTCTGCGCCCTTACTTTTTTCACAGTATTTTGTTTATTTTTTTGCGCTTCATCCCCTTTACGAAAAAAAAAGATTGATATAATAACATAATCACGCCGTCGTTACCTTATCAGAGCCTTTAACTGCCGCCTAACAGCGTAATGATCATCTTAAGTAATGGAATTCAGTGGATTATTTTTCGCAAGCCTTCCCGACAGGGCACAAAGGCACAGGTAGAAGGGAGATTATTGGTAACCTTTTTTTTTTACTTTTTTTCTTATGATCTTTTTCATTATGGGTTTATTTCCGTAAAAAATGGAGGTTGGCGATAATCGTAGCTGAAACAGGGGGAATAATTGAAATGTGATTGACACAAGAGATTTAATTTGTATGGAATTACATAGGGAAAGATCTAGAAAAGGGAAATAGTAAGTTACGCGAGCACGTGTACCTGAATCTAATTAATTTTATGCAGATATCTATTTTTGGGGCCCCCAAATTCGAAGCAAAGGGAGTTTAATGAATCACCACCACAAGGGGGCACCACCTTCTTCACGGCCACGTCACAGGAGTCACGTGGACAGTCGGGTATATAACGAGGATGGACCGGGACAGCAATAGATTCCTGCGACCGCACTCACACTTCACACAGCACTCACGGAGCTACAGACCTGACTACGTCCTGGTCATCCTCCTCCTCGTCTACCTGTATGGGTTACAGGGAGCTACAGACCCTACCTACGCTCTGGCCAGCCGCCTCGTCTACCTGTATGGGTTACAGGGAGCTACAGACCTCACCTACGCCCTGGCCAGCCGCCTCGTCTACCTGTATGGGTTACAGGGAGCTACGGACCTCACCTACGCCCTTGCCAGCCGCCGCGTCTACCTGCATGGGTTATGAGGTTTAGTAACCCTACGACTCGTCCTCCTGGTTCGGTGCTGCTTCACACGTCCTCCACGTTACGTTGTCTTCCTTGTGGCAATGTATTATTTGTTTGTGATCCAGCGACCTGTGTACTTTATTGACATATGTTGGTGACAGCTATTTAATGTTAAGTAAAGAGCAAAGTTACGGTGTGTTTACTTGATTTGAGCTTGTGGCAGCTTGAGTCAATACCTATAGTGGGATACAAAGGTTGAATAATAGACGGCAGGTGGGAAGAAGGAAATAATGGTTGGGATACATAATATATATATATTTCTATATCACAAAGGACTAGCCAAGGGCACAGCACAGCAAAGAAAGGTATCACAAAGCCCGCTGAGTTGCCAGTCCCTATAAAGAAAGAGTAAGAGAATAAAAAAATGGGGGTTGGCCAATTTAGTTCAAGAGGTGTCTTGTTACTCTCCTCTTGTAAAGATTTAAGTCAGAGGAAGGTGGAAAAATAGAAACAGGAAGAGAGTTCCAGAGTTTACCAGTGAAAGGGATGACAGAGTAAAGATACTGATTAACTCCTGCATTAGGAGGATGGACAGAATCGGGATGAGAATGAGTATAAAGTCTTGTGCAGCGAGGCCGCGGGAGGGGGGAGGCATGCAGTTAGACAGTTCAGAAGAGCAGTGAGCATGAAAATAACGGTAGAAGATAGCAAGAGAAGCAACATTGCGGCGGTGATTTAAAGATTGAAGACAGTCAGTCAGAGGAGGGGAGTTGATGAGAGGAAAAGCTTATGACTCAACCCTGTTTAGGAGAGCTGTATGAGTGGATCCTCCCCAAACATGTGAGACATACTCCATACATGGGTGAATAAGGCCCCTGTAAAGAGTAAGCAACTGGGAGGGATACAAAAATAGGATGCAGACGCCATAGGACACTTAACTTCTTAGAAGCTGTTTTTAGCAAGAGATGAGATGTGATATTTCAAATTCAGATTTTTAGTAAGGGATAGTCCAGGAATGTTCATTGTTGAAGAAGGAGATAGTTGAGTGTCATTGAAGAAGAGGGGATAGCTATCTGGAAGGTTATGTCGAGAAGATAGGTGAAGAAATTGGGTTTTTGAGGCATTGAACAAAACAAGGTTTGCTTTACCCCAATCAGAAATTATAGAAAGATCAGAAGTTAGGCACTCGATGGCATCTCTCCGTGAATCACTTAGTTCCTGTTGAGTAACACGTCTAATAAACGACGTTGAACAATGCATGGTAGAATAATCAGCGTAGGAGTGGATAGGGCTTTGAGTTAGACTTAGAAGATCATAAATGAATAATAGAAAGAGAGTGGGTGATAGGACAGAACTCTGGGGAACACCACTATTGATAAATTTAAGTGCAGAACAATATCCGTCTACAGTAGCTGCAATAGAACGGTGTGAAAGGAAACTTAAGGTGAAGGTACAGATAAAAGAATAGAAACCGAATGAGGGTAGTTTGAAAATTCAAGATTTGTGCCGGACTCTATCAAAAGCTTTTGATATGTCAAGGGCAAAAGTAAAAGTTTCACCGAAACCCCTTAAGGAGGATGACCATCATTCAGTTAGGAAAGCTAGAAGATCGCCAACAGATCGCCCTTATTGAAAAAGCGATCTACGATTGCAGGGATAAGATTGTATATATTGAAGTTAAGAAGCGTAATGAAAAATATGCAAGATAGTTATGAATGATTTATCCAAGACGAGTGTTATTAATATGAAATGAGGCACCGATATACATATATATATTTTATGCATGAAATACATAAATGAACAGAAGCCAAGGTAAAAAAAATCAATAACCCATCATGGAAACATTTTAGGAGGAGACAAAATATTGACCGCAGGAATCTAACTTTTTCATGAGTAACCAAATGAAAAAAAGTAATAAAGACGTAATTTTTTAAGTATTTTCATGAATAATATAGACATCATGATTGCAAAAATATCAAAAGGAAACAAAATATGAACCCAATGATAGAAAGGATAAGAAAATAAACTTTTAAAAAAATATTGAAAATATTTTATACTTTGTTGATTATATAGAAATGAAGGGAGAAGAACAAAGAAGGTATGACAGGATCTTAAAGAAATATGGATCAAAATGACCACAAAGGAGGATCGTGGAGTTCTTGGCTATTGATCAGATCCTTTACTTGATCCTCCTATCTGTGAATACCTCTCCTGCACAGTCCCCGTCCCGCCCTGCCCGTCACATTAATGTCCGTCACGTTACGTAAATGTTGAAACATCGATAAGTGAAGAAAAAAAGTTAAGTAAACGTTGCGTTTATAAATATTGACCTCACTTCAGAATTTCCGAAGCCAAATGTGAGAGTAAATTCGGATATAATTGTTTGTTTTATTGGGGGACACGTGGGAGTAGTATTATGTGGAAGATAATTATTAGCTCCTCCTCCTCCTCCTCCACCTCCTCCTCCTCCTCCTCCTTCTCCTCCTCCTCCTCCACCTCCTCCTCCTCCACTGTGTTCACACCATTACAAAACACGCATAACATGAC